>JAMKPZ010000477.1:0-107199 GCA_024699675.1 Amphibolis antarctica | reverse complement strand
TAACATTTCAACAATTTAAAAAATTTTAAATTTTCTTTTTTATTAATTTCTAGGTAACACAAAATGTTATATTTATATTTTTGTAACTTTAAATTAAAGTTATAAAAGTACAACTTTCTATTAAAATTAGAGTATCAGTGGTGTCTTGTGGGTGAAAGGGTCTGAGTGCCACCTCCTGGGATATGTGATGTAATCAATCACTAGTATAATGGTAGGTTCATGTTATGGAACCCTTCATTTCATTCTCTTCATTTGTGCAAAAGTAAGCGAAAAAGAATTTGAAATTTTAGTGTTTGAAGTTGGGAGTTTCTGTAAATTTTTATCTTAAAATTAATTAAATATAAGTGAAAACTATAGTTCTTCGTATATTAAAGGCTTGTCTAGGGTCGATTGCAATCATCTTTGGGTATTGGATACACCTAAAGTTTGAGCTAGTTTTGTGAATAAAGATGAAATTGTATAGTAATTAAGATGGTGAAATTTTATATTCTAAAATTTACATAATAATAATGATGTTAGAAGTGATTTTAGTGGGAGTTGACTGAAGTTAGCCCCAAATGAAGGCTTGTTTGTGTCTTAAAAATTCAAGAAAAAAATTTGAGAAAAGAAAAAAGGTAAAGGAAATACTCGAAAATTTCACTAAATTGGGGAAAATAGGGAATTTATATCATTAGAAAATTTTAAAAATTTTCTCGTATTATAAATTGTTTTAGATTTTCAATTAATTTCCAAGGATTCCAAGGTCTACTATAGGAAAATTACGTATTTGTGACAATCATATTATTTTGGCCATCACAACTAGTATTAATTGCGATGGCTTTCAAAGGACGTTGCAAGGAAATGTCACAAGAGACTTAAATAAGATGGACAAAATTTTTTGTGATGGCTAAAATGTTTTGGTTGACACAAATGACTATTATTTGCGATGACATTTAAAAGTCATCACAAATGGAATTGGTGGGATAAAACCCACGTCTTCCCTTTCTTCCTGTGCGCGCTCGTCTCTTCGTGAAAACCTTCCCTCGCTGTCTCTCTGTGCATGCTCGTCTTTGCGCAGAAACCTTCCCCCACTGTCTCTCCGTGCGTGGCCCTGTAGCTGCCCTCTTCGCGCGCGCCTGGCTTGCCACCCTCTCGGCGCACACCTATTTCGCTGCCCTGTCCGTGCACCTGTCTCGCCTCCTTGTCTGTGCACACGTCCATCTTCCCGCTTCTTCCACCGCGGGAGCTTCTGTAGGTATAGATTTGAGATTTTTTTTTTGTAGGTTTTTATTTATTTGGTGATTTTTTTGTAGGTTTTTAGTTTTTTCATGAATGTTTTGTTGGTTTTTAGTTTTTTCGTGATTTTTTCTTAGGTTTTTAGTTTTTTGTTGATTTTTTTGTATGTTTTTAGTTTTTTTATATGCAAGCAATACCATATGTGCATCCAATGACATATGTTAAGTATAACTCAATCTTAAATATGCACACATACACATTTATTGAATGTTCTCGTTTGGTAATGATTTTGATATATTTTGAAACAAAGATTCTGGAACATGTAAGATGGAATTGATTAGATCATAGTTTGCATAGAAAAATAATGAAATATTCATTTCAGTGTGCCATATAGAGCATGTAAACCTCCATTGTGAAAAATGGCATGAAACGAACAAGAATAATTAGATCATACATGAATAATGTATAGACATACTGAGAAATAAATTATAGATGAAAAAGAAATAAAAGGCATGCTTACATAATTAACTTCAAAATGCATAAAAAATGGTGAGATGGCCAGTAAAGAAACATTAGCTTTGTTAGTCTTCCTTATTAATGCTAGGTTGGAGAGCTAGTGAGATTTCATCTTGTAGAATTATCAATGAAAGTTCCCCTTCATGAAATAATTCTTTAGTTTAGCCCAATAATCACATACATTGTAACCATCAACTAGCAACACAGCAATGTCCAAATCTTGATTTGTGTCGGACAAAAAGTACTCATGTCTTTGAAATGATAGTTTTTCAATAACTAAAATTATACACTCAAATGCATGATTAATTGAATAGTATTGACTAGTAGAGATTAATTATTGGTCCTTGCACAGCTCCTTGTCCTCTGGGAGTTGCTCCTTTGCCACCTTCTTTTTACAGTAACTAGTGGCACGCTTAGGTGAACTTTGTTTTTGTTTTTGTTCAGATAAGCTTCTTGTTGTATTATTTGTAACGTATGGTGTATAATAATAATAATAGATCATCCAAAATAAGGTGAGAGAAAACCCTCTCATAACATTCTAATATATATATATATATTTTGGTTGTATTCCAACAAAAGAAAAAAAGATTTAATAGATCTTCATCTACCCAAAATTAAGCTCACACTGTTAAAATGCTTTAGTAGTCAAAGAAGGTTTAGATCTCTACTTTTTTCCACAGCATATTGAATTGAAAATAACTTTGTATTTATGTAGTGACCCTAAAATAGGATAGGTCATGGTAAATTAACATTGATCATTGCTGATATGTGCATGAGTATTTGTGTTCATCATTGCAAATAGATACACATATATAAATATATGCATTTTTTTTTTGTTCCCTGCAGTGATTGTTGCAAATTAGTACTTATTTTATCAGCAAAGGATTTTACCAATTTATGTGATACTTCTTGTTTTTTAGAGACTAGTTCACTTGATGGATATGTCCATGATTTAATCCACCACCCAATGTGCATTGCTTATAGAGAGAATTTTGTGTCATGCATGGTAAAGTAAATTATAAGATATTTATGGCATTAAATTTTGGAAAGTGTTGTGCATTTTAATTTATTCAATTTATTTTATTTAGTATTAAATTTCAAGATACAAAAATTTGAATGTTACATCGTAATTATAGAATGACCATGATAGGGATACAACTAAGGGTTAAACCATAGCATTATGCGTATAATTAAATGATTAATCACATTATGAATATATGTTTGGACTCTTGTAAAGATTTTACATGACTTTAGCTAGATACTATATATAATTAATACGAAAAATAAAATCTTTGAATTTTTGAATATTTTTCCATTTGATATGTATCATGTAAGTTAATGTACCATTATTTTCACCCATGCATCTAGATATTATTTATTAACATTACTCTGTTATTTTTCTAGGCCAACATATCATAATTAGTTAAACTCCACCATTAAACGTTCATCTTTTAAAATCAGAAAAATAGATGAAAATGAGTTACTTTAAATCCTTGTAGCTACTTTAAATATCAGAAATTCTTTTCTTTAATCAGAAAAATAGATTGAAAACAAACATTCACTTTATTCATCTTAGGTCACAGTTACCTTCTTACCTAATGAGGCTTAGAAAAGGAGTATCCTATCAAGTGCCATTGTTAAAGGAATGCATGAAGTATTCAATTAGGTTCTCCTTTTAAAGGAATGAATATATTATTACTTATCAACAATCAAATAAACTGATTAAGATAAGGGATAATAAGCTTTTTTGAGAAATTTAATGGAAAGTTAAACAAAATCTGGAATTGAAGTGTTTGCATTCATGCTTACATCTACACTATTTTTATTGGTTATTTTTGAAAGTGTGCAGTTGTATGAAAATTTCTACAAATTTCATAATTAAGTCATGGATAAAGCTTGGATTGGAATGCAGAGGTATTAATTACAAGCTTTTTTAAGGAATCATTTATTGATAGATTATTTAGTAATTGAATAAGTTAGATTCTTATATTAAACAAATTTTGTCATTATAGGAATACTATATGGTATACGAGAGGAGTGATAAAGTTTATTGAATTTGTTAAGATTCATGGATCTCATGATGGATTGATCAAATGCCCATGTTTGAAATGTGTTAATTCACTTTTACAATATCCTAAAATTGTAGAAGAACACTTATTTTGGAATGAGATTCTTGAAAATTACACAACATGGTGTTATTATGGAGAAGTTCCATCAAAAAAAGTTCAGATTCCCAATGTAGCTACTAATGATGCCAATGTTGATTCAGATTATCATGATTATGATGATTTGAATGAGATGTTTGAAGACATAAATGACATGATACAAGGTTTTGAAGAAAGACTAGAATGTTGAAGATGAAAATGATAATGTCAAAGCCGTTTATAATAATTTGGATGATGTTAACCAAGAGTTATATCCAGGATGTGAAAAGTATACAATGTTAACTTTTATAGTTCAATTATTTCATATAAAATGCTTGGGTTAGTAGAGTAACAACACATTTGATATGCTGTTGAGACTACTTAAGAATGCCTTCCCAATGACAACTTTACCAAGTAATATGTATGAGTTAAAAAAGATGATTAAAAACTTGGGTCTTCATTATGAAAGAATAGATGCATGCGAAGATGATCACGTTTTATTCTGGAAAGACAATGCAAATCTAGACTCATTGGAAGAAGAAAAGTATTTTCTTTGATTTACCATATTGGGAAACATTACTTATATGCCATAATTTAGATGTGATGTACATTGAACGAAATGTTTCTGACAAAATCATAGGAACTTTACTTGGGATAGAAGGCAAAACTAAAGATACAAAAGAAGCATGTCTAGATATGGCTGAAATGGGTATTAGAAGTTCTCTACACATTGATAAAGATAATACAAGACACATTCTAGATGTGCGTTACACAATGAATAAGATGCAAAAGAAGTTATTTTGTCAGGTTCTTAAGCAAGTTAAGGTTCGTGATGGTTATGCTTCCAACATTTTCAGATGTATTAATATTGACTCCAAGAAAATTGCAGGACTTAAAAGTCATGATCATCACGTACTAATGCAACAATTACTTCCTCTTGTAGTGAGGAGATGTTTGCCATACAGTGTTAGTGACGTTATTAAAATTACAAATGACGCATCCATCTTGGCTAGAGGAATGTTATTAAGTGAAGATCCCAATAAAAAGATTGGGGGAACTTCTTTAGGCCTAGGATGGTGTGAAGTTGTAATTAAAGTTATTTTGAATCATAATGCACCCTTATTATGGCCGTATGAAAGAAATAAGAGAATGAGAGATGTAATAGGGTCTAATATTGCATGACCTCGTAGTTTGGTAAGTATATTTATTGCTGTTATAATTAATTTATTACTTAAAATTTGAATGATATTTATTTTTTTGTTATTGTTTATTATTGTTGTAGGTGGAACCTAAATGAAGATAATTGTTTCAAGGTAAGATATTTTACTAATTCACTTGTAAAATATTTATTTTTGTGTTATTTTTTATTATTGTTGTGGGGCATTAACTTAATAAATATATATGGAGGCTATTTCTTATGTTGACATTTATTTTGAAATTCAATAAATTTGTTGTAGGTTTGATGTTCTATATTTTAATTCCATGGTTGAAGTAAATGCAGAAATTTGTTGTTGTCAATTTCTTTGTATGCACTGAAATGCTTATGCTAAAATTTAATTAACTCATGTCTTATATTTTCTCATATCTTATGTTATGCTTTCATTTGGTTAAGTTAATTCTCTTTTATGCATGTATCCATTTTACACCAACTTAACAGTTTTTAATTTTGTGTAGAATGCTATTACTTAAGCTGTTAGGAATGGAGGAATATATATGAACTTGTTGGAATGTAAATACTTTTTGGAATGGAGGAATGTAGACTTGTTAGAATGTAAATATTTTTTGGAATGGAGGAATGTGGACTTGTTGGAATGTAAATACTTTTTTTGTAAGATTGGTTAAATGTTGTATGGTTATTAAGTTTTGATAATGTATGTACTTTGAGACATATGAAAAAGTAATTGTGTAAATTGTGTATGAATTTCTGGTATGTAGAATGTATTTTTTTTAAAATATTTCATGTATGAAGAATATTACAGGTACAAGAATTACAGGATTTCAATAGATTTTTATAATATATTTTTTTATTTTTTAATATTATTTGTGATGGCCTTTGTAACGGCTTTTTTGGGCATCCCAACTTATTTGTGACGATTTATAGTCGTTGCAAATTATTTTTTTTCGTTAAAAAGTTTTTAAATGACCATTTGTGATGGCAAATTAGAGTATTTATGATGGTTTGTAGCCGTTACAAATAAATTATATGTGATGGTTTTTAAAACCGTCACAAAGTATTTGTGATGGTCTCTATAGGTATGGCTTGTGATCGTCACAAATACATTATTTGTGACAATTTTTGAGTTTTTTGAGACGGTTTTGGTCGTCACAACAAGTCATTTTTCCTGTAGTGGTCGCAAACCCTTAGAAATTAAGAGTATGTAGGACTTCATTCCTTTAAAATGTTGGGGTAATAGCAAGCATTCCAACAATATATATACTATTTGTCAGAAAGAAAGTCATACATCTTAATTTAACAATAAAAGAATTTTAGATTTTTTTATTTATTGATTTCTAGTGGATACAAATTCCCTAGAAAGTAAAGAGAAAACTTAATGTAGTTATATATATATATATAGAGAGAGAGAGAGAGAGAGAGAGTTCATGGATTTTGTAGGTACCTAAAGAACCCACTTCTATAGACACCTGTTGATCTCATGATCAACGGGTGAAATTTCGTTGTATATACAATGGATCTCTGTTACCACAACGAACTTACTTCGTTATGACAACGGAACTTTGTTACCACAACAAACTTACTCTGTTATGACAACGGACCTCCGTTATGTTAAGCGTAAACGTTACAAGGTGGCCGTAATGTTTACACTAAACGTAAAAGGATGATTATAAAGTTTACACCTACCAATAAAAGTCACTTCTATAGATATCTACAGAGTCATTTTTCCTATATATATATATATAGGCATTGGTTTTTTTTTTACTAAGTGTTGAAGTTAAGGAGGTGTAATTGTGGATTTACAAGTGACCTGGATATTATTTTTCAAGAGTGGAGATTTGAATTTAGACCTTTTATTTGTTTGTACAGAATTAGACAACAATAAATGAATTGTCAATAATTCATTTTTCAGTTGGAATTGAATTATATAGAATTAAATTTAGTCTAGAGGTATTTGTACATATTATAGAATTGAATTTATTTTTTATTTAAAAAATAAAATTTTTACGTATTTGAAAATTTAACTATTCATGAAATATACTTTTTAAGAGATGTAATGTTGTGGGATGTCCCGTAGGAGGGGGGCGAAGGGATTCTACTTAATTCATAAGAGGGAGTTCAGAATTGAATTTCGAACTTTTCTTTTAAATGAATTTCGTTTAATTTTACGAAAGAATTGAATTTCATCAAAAAAGATTTACACTAATGTTTAAATTAGACGATATTAAATTTCTTTTAATTCAATTCTTTTTAATTTCACTAGCACAAACTTTCCTTAAGATATCATGCCGATGTGAAATTACAAATATATCATTTTCCTTAAGCAACATCAGTCTCTATAATTAACAAAGAGTTTGTATCTTTTGAAAATATGAAAAAGTAAATTTAGAAAGGAATGTGAAATTTTTCTGATGTTTATGTTATAAGTTTGAAATAACATATATGATGAAATTGAAATTAGGTACCTTGAGAATTCAATTTTCGTCCCTATAATGTGTACAAATGTAAATATTTCACCTAATTAAATTTTCACTTAATTCTAACAATATAAATCTTTCATAATAACAACATAGGTTTCATTTAAAAATTACTTCTTAAATTTAAGTTTAATTTTATATAAATTTTCATATATAAATTCTAACGTATAAACTTTATCACACTAATTATTATTTAACTCAAGTTTCGTTTATTTTATAACTCACAATTATAACTTTTTCCAATTCTCAAATGATAGACCTTTTTACACAGATGTTTTTTTTAGCCCATGAGAATCGATAATATTACAATTATGCCCTTACCTCCCTGAATCATATACGCGGTCATTTTCGTCAGTTCATGTCTCCGCACTTGCCGCCTTCGCCCCGAGCGCCGGAGTCGATCGAAGCTGTGCAACGCTCCACGAGCACATCGGCAAAACCCTAAACCCTAGCGATTCTTCTTCCTCGTCCAAGTGCCGGAGGATGAGCTACGCGGCGTTCAAGATGATGCACTGGGCGACGGGAGTGGAGAACTGCTGCTCCGGATACGTGACTCACTCGGCCGCCGACACCGTCGTCGACATCGCCCCAAACCAGCCCGACGACCTCGATCCGGAGTGGCAGCAGGAGCAGCAGAAGAAGCAGCAGCAGCAGCGCGTCGCCAGGAAGAGGGAAGGTCCGTTGCCAAACCTCGTTGTGTCTGCTGGGAACGTGCTCGAGGTGTACGTTGTGAGAGTACAGGATGAGGATGCGAAGCTGCAGCCGTCGCAGCAGCGGGGAGGTGTGATGGATGGTGTGTCTGGTGCTCGCCTAGAGCTCGCGTGCCATTACAGGTGAATTTTGGTTTTGAAATTAGCGCGAGAGATGTATTGTACTGGTCTTTGACTGGAAAGTCTACAATTCGAAGATGATAAAAATCGTACCCTATGGTGAAAATGAACGTTGTGAAAGCTACTTCTGGTGTCCTATAGTTTGAATCGGTACTATTGTTTCCCATTCTCCATGGTCTCCTACTCCTCCTTGATGGCTGGGGAGCAATGGGAGCAAGGCGAAAGGTAGCTGATGAACCTTCGGTAGCTCTGGCAGTGAACCACCCTGAACCAGCTGCAATAGGGTGATGATGGCGCGGACTGGTTGGTTGTTCGACTGATAGTTCCTCCTGTGGTGAACCACAAGACAAGGAAACACACGAGTTTGGGGAAATATCTTCACTGAGCTCACTTCCATTTATTTATATTTGGTTCCAATGCAAGAACAAATCAACAACTACCGACAGCTAACAATTGAAGAAACTCAACTATCCTAGTGGTGCATAACAATTCGTATCACTTAGAATGTGTGTCACCCTTTGACACCAACTAATGTTGCAGCACCTCCCTCTGTTAATGGAGCCAGTGCTGCCCCAAACATTCTTTGTTGCCTTGCAGGAGGCAATGCCGACCAACTTGGTCATCCAAATTGTTCACCTCCTTTGTTATTTTCTGGCATGAATCTTCAATCTCCTCCCCTCCAATGAGAAAAGTAGGTGTCTCACCTAGAAGCTCGCACTTGTGAATTTGAATAAATGTGCATATTGCAACTTTTAGGTTCCTGAGTGTAAAATATTTCTACTGTATGTAGCCTCCCTGGAGCCGTCATAAGTGGTGTGCCACCAATGAAATTTCTTGGCCTTTAGTTTAGCACTCATAACAACTAGTTTCAGATCAGGTTTTTTCAGTACTTCTTTCAGAAGACCAAACAAAACATCCATTGCTAATTTTCACACATCTTGTCAAAAATTATGACCCTCTCACCTTAGTATCCCTTTCCTAAGCAACATTTCTAGGAAGTTGCTCCATGAGAAGATGCTCTTACAATTCATCATACAAAAAGACATTTTTGACATCTAGTTGGAGCATTTTCCAATTTTGATTAATGACAATTGAAAGAAAAATTCTGTTTGAATTCAGTCTGGCAACTGAAGAGAAGGTTTAAACATAATCAATGCCATAAACTTGGCTAAAACCTTTGGTCACCAAGTGAGCTTTGTAACAATCAATAGTATCATTCAAACGATGCTTCACATTATACACCCATTGACAACTAACCACCTGAGCATTTACGTGTCAGGGAACAAGATCCCATCTGCCTTCTGTATGAAGAGTAGAGATATCTTCATGCCTTCCAATGAGGTATATGTGGGGTTTCAAGATAATTCTTGAGAATAGACTCAGAAGAAAGGGATAAAACAAAGTTGCGAAAAATGGAATCTAAGTGGTGGTATGAAATTAAATTAGAAATGGGATGAACAATACAACTGTCTACTTTTCTAGAGTGCAATGGAAACCTCAGTGGATCCAGTGAATCAAAAAGACTTACATCAAGTTCCAGTGGGTCAGATGGACCTACATTAGTGGGAGGAGAAGATGACAGCTCTTGGTATACCTCCCATCTTCTATGATAGACCTGTAAGGGAGGTGAGATTGTCTCCTCATTTGGCGCTAAGTTTCTATCTGTAGTAGGCATGTCGATTTGCACAAGTACAGGAATAGGTCTGCTATTTGAAGATTGATTCTAAGTGGAAATGAAGTAAACAAACTCAAAAAAGGTGACATTAGTTGACACAAAATACTTACGTCTAGGTGAATGATAGCATTGATAACCTTTTTGAGTCCAAGAATACTGGATAATGACACATTTAATGGACCTTTAGATGGACATTTGGGCTAGTTTTCCAGGAATTGTGACATTGAAGATCAATAATCTCTATGATCAGTAGCAGATGTTCACAAAAGTGTGTGTAATCATAAAGTGGCCAAAAGAGATGAGACCCAATCATAACTGGAGCTACCTATGTACGCTTATAAGATGATGTAAAATGCCTCTGAATGACTGGCATACATTTGAACGTCAATATCCCTGTAGAAAGTCATTATTGGTTATCAAATTCAGTTACTCATAACATATCAGATTCAGACATGATACCTTATTTTCTTGTGCTGTATATAATATTGTTGTGCCTGTTAAGGCCTGCCATTTATACTAATGCCTATTAATTCTGTTTTACATTCACCTCAATAAAGAAATTTTGTTACATTTTTTGGAGAAATTTGTAGAGTGCATTTCTTGCATCTCTGTACAGGTGTTTGATGGAAGTATGTACAAGTAATTTAAACATCTTCCTTTGTGTTCTAGGTTGCATGGTAATGTGGAATCAATGGCAATACTCACTACTGGTGGTGATGATCGAAGAAGACGGGATTCAATAATTCTGACTTTCAATGATTCAAAAGTTTCTGTCTTGGAGTATGATGATTCGTCAAATGACTTGTCCATTAGGTAAATACTGGCTGATCAGTTTGCATGGCTTATGCTTGTTCTGTATTTATTTGTAATCACGTTAATAATGTGCTACTGCCCATTGTTGCACAAACAGTTTGATGCATGCTAAATAGAAATGTTTACCCATGGAGATCTCCACTTTATTTTTCATTGTTTCCATGTTTTTTATAGGTTTCTTGTCCAAAAATGATAAGAGTTAACAATGAAAGAAAATTATGCATGCAAATTGTATCTAAGGTTGCCTGACTAAGAACTATGCTCATAACTGAAACAAATTCATCATTTGAGTGCTCAAGATTAATATAACTGTGTTGGCATAAATTGCGCATTTAATTCCCTTTTTCATGTCTAGAAGTTATAAAATGAGCAATGATGGATCCTGACAAGCGAGCAGTTCAAAGTTGACAATGAATTCCGTGAAATAGCCTATATTTGGGATGCTAGAGGAATCTGTGGGCAAACCTCATTGAAAATTTCTAACACTTAAGTTTTTTACAGAAGTTTGGAATACTGTGACTGTGACTTGAATGGAGTTTATCCTTTGCTTGGTGCTTGAACTTTCATTATAATATGTGCTGATTTTGATTGCCAATAGTTTTAATATATTTTATTTTGATGCTTCTCAATAAAAGTGGCAATAGTTTGTCATTCTGTGGCCTAGGCAGCTTAACAAAAGACACCAAACTCTTGATGCACCCTGCCCTTGTCTACTTGATGACTAGAAGAGAGTTCCTTTTTGCTTTTTTTGAGTCCCTTTTTAGCACTAGCAAATTATTTGTGATAAAATTGTAGATTATTGATTTTTACTGAATAATATATGTTTAAATTGTATGATATATAGTGGGAATTTTTAGATTGATGATATTTATTGAATAATGTATGTATAAATTGCATGGGACTTAGCTTATAGAGTAAATAGTGAGATGAAAGTATAAATATATTACATAAGCTACAGATATTTAATATTATACTTTTGACAACAAAATGCATTGCATGATGGTTACATTATTGGTCAGCAACTGGTCGCATGCAAGCCCAAGTCCTGCTTTACACAAAGGTAGTATTTTTTACATGGATGATTTCATTATTTCACCTGACCTCTTCGCTTAATATATAAGATTAAAGTTGACATGCTTATTATCATTGCAAATCACAAGTGAATTGTGCCTTTTGATGTAAATTATGTTACATTTAAGAAAACAATACGCATGCTTGCTTAGTTCATTGTTGAATGTTGAAATTTTTTGTCCAATTTTACCTTTTGTCTATGTAAAAAGCTGATGCCTAGCCTGAAATTGTTTCAGCTCAATGCACTGTTTTGAGGGCCCAGAGTGGAATTATTTGAAAAGAGGTTGCAAGTCTTTTGCTCACGTTCCTGTAGTAAAGACTGACCCTCAAGGCCGCTGTGCTGGTGTTCTTGTGTATGACTTGCAAATGGTAATCCTGAAGGCATGTCAGGTATGCCATTCTTCTGTTTTATTTTAGCAGGCCCTATCATATAGGTTTTGAAAATTGCATTGTTGATATTTTAGTTCAATAAATGGTTAATCCAGCTATACTGTGCTATCAAAAAATTTACATTGAGCTTTGATCACTTAGTCACTTAATTTCTCTTTGTTGGTAACAATTAATGAGGAAGCCACAATTATTATGCATAATTTAAAGGAAGCTTCTTCATCATAAAAAGTGTAAATTGTAATAACATAGGATCCAATTACAAATTCTCTCTCTCATGTTTCTACTCATGATCACCACTGTCATCTCTTTATTTTAATTTTTTAAGCTAACCACGCTAAAAATGACCAAAATAAAAATAAAGTGAAATCAAGAGTATTTTTTTTTCTGATTCCCAATGCCTCATATAAACATGAATATGCATCCAAAGTTTTGATATTTAATCAGTTTTTTGTATTCCATCTGTTTGGAAATAAAACATATACTCTATTTTAGATCATTATGTGACCTTTAATTCATTGAAAAAAAGCATGCATCAACAAGTTTGGGTTCTTTCCAAATGATCATAATGTTGCTAAAACTACTTTTTCTGACTTTATATTCAAAAAAATTCTAACTTTATCTCTATTTAGATTATTAGAGTGAAAACATGACTAGATTGATGTGTAATTCCTTGAAAAATTTTATTTAAATTTGGCATCATAAGAACATTGTTTAGGTTATTAATCTTAATAAAGTATAAACAAAAGATTATACATGTTTTTATTGTTGGAATCAATAATTTTGAAATCTATTTCATGAAAAATTAATTGTGCAAAGCAGAAGTATTCTCTGATGGAGATGGTACCTAGTTTAGAAAAACATTATACAGAATCATAGACTATTATGTTTATCCCATTGTTTTGAGCTTTAGTTTTATTGTGGCTGGTGTAAGCCTCCTTTTACTTCCTTGATTTTTAGTGTATTTTGCTTGTTGCCACTATAAAAGACAATGATTCGAAGTTTCCTGTTATTAAAAGTTGCCTACTTTTTGTTAGATATTGTCATATACGGTTCCTTTTTATTTGCAATGTTAGCAATGCATCATTCATTTTCTTCTTTAATAGTTGGTTGTCATGATTCTTCCAGTATACTGCTATGGGCTGAATCAATGATAAGTTTTCAAAGAAATAAGACCCATTATCAAAAATTGTAGTCTTTTAAAGATGTATGAATCAGTAGTTTATTTGTTACGTAATGTTGCATATGGAGAACTACTTAATTTGGATTTTCGGTTTTTAACTTCCTTTTTTGTCATTCATTTTGCTGCTTTATGACAGACTGGACAAGGGTTTGTTGGTGAGGATGAAGCTAGTGGTCCAAGAGTCTCATATGCTAATTGTTTTGAGTCGTCATATATAATTAGCCTACGTGAGTTGAATATGAAGCATGTCAAAGATTTCACTTATATACATGGTGAGCATGGTTGGCCAGTCTTTTAAATTATAGAGTTATGGGTACATGTCAATAGTGTCTGTCTTGTGTAATGGTAATTTTTGGATTTTATGTTTGTCTTGTCAATATTGTGTTTGTAAAGGATTAATTAATTAATATAGGTGAAATTAAAGGAGGGTGAGGAAGACAAAAAAATTGTAGGCTGGGAATTGTGAAAAAATATTTAAAATTATATAATTTAACAAAATATTTAATTGTGGATAAAAATAAATGAAAGGATATGATTTATGTGGTCGACCTTTTATAGTGGGACTGAGATTAAAGTATCAGTCACTGTTGTTACGTTTATAAGTCCATATTTTTTATATTTTAGCATTTAGTTATACCCCGAACCTGGTAAACCTGACTTGATCCAGTTGATATAGAGCAGGTGCTTTCCAATGTGAGCAAGATGAAGTTCCTTTGCTACAAGTCCCTTTTGTCTATGTAGAATAATTCTGTTAGATGCAGCTTACTTGTTCCATGTTCATCTACATGGGATCTCTAGTCAACTCTTCAGTCTGTGACATATTTCCTTTTTAGATTCCTGTTGTATCTTTTTTTTTGTAAATTTTGTAATTTTCTCGTTTTTTCATCATTGGATCATCTTGATCGACCATTTTCTCTGTTGTATGAAACCTATTTTCATTAATGTTATTGACTGCCTTCTCCCTTGAAAATATCATGTACATCTTGTTCAAGTTACATGCAAATGGCTTCAATTGAAGTGACCTGGTTTTTATGTTGAACAAGGTGTGAAGGTGTGGTTAGAATCGGATCTGTTTGATGTAAGAACCTCATAAATCATGATAATTTAACCTATTAAAACGTAGTTCATAGGAAGCGTAATGGTAAGAACCCCTTTGTCCATACATGTGTGTGTCTATATATATGTATATGGTTCATGTTCAATGATGATTCCTATTGTATCTTTTTTTTGTAACTTTTGTATTTTCTCTCAATTTTTCATCAAAGGATCATCTTGATTGACCATTTTCTCTATTGTATGAAACTTATTATTATCATTAATGTTATTCACTGCCTTCTCCCTCAAAACGAGTCATGTACACCATGTTCAATTTAAATGTGAATGGCTTCAATTGAAGTTATCTCCTTTTTTATGTTGAACAAGGTGTGAAGGGTTGGTTAGAATTGGATCTGTTTGATGTAAGGACCTCATAAATCACAATAATTTAACCTATTAAAACATGAAAAGGCTAGTATGTAGGAAGCATAATGGTAAGAACCCCTTGTTCCATATGTGTGTGTGTGTGTATGTGTGTTTATATATATATATGGTTCATGTTAACAGAAGAAAAGATTCACGTGGCTAACTCTATATAGTGAGATTATGATAGATTGTTGTTGTATATATATATTTAGACATTTTGGAATTAAGTGGTAACTAAGCTTTTCAATATAATTTTAAAGGAAAAGAAGTTGCCAGATGAATGGAGAAAGTGATCTTTATTGCTTATACTTAAGAGTAAGGGGCACATATAAAATTGTAATAATTATCATGATATTAAGTTAATGAATCAAATTATGAAAGGGTAATTGAACGAAGACTGTTTCAACAATGATAATAAATGTCGTAATCTCACTACATGGCATCAACCACATGAATCCTTTTCTTTCAAACATTTCTAAGGTGTGTTTATGCACCTAGAAAGTGACATAAAGGAAAGTGGGAGGATTTATGGTATATGGAAAGTGAAGTAAAATATTCCTTTCCTTCACTTTCTTATTGTTTGTCTCATAGTTTGAAGGAATCTAAAATTACATACTATGTTTTGTATTGATTTATTGTTTATAGAAATGGTATATACCTTTTATATAGAGTGTAGGGCTAGAACTCTTTGACATATCATTTACGGAAATGATATTTTAAAATTGACCTACAACTTATCTATAACATTGATCTACAAACCAACTCCTATAGTTCCTCTACACCACACCACACCACACCACACCATTCTCGTCTCGGCCACCAAATTCTTATAGTTTTCACTCCCACCATATAGCTTTTGACCAGACTTGTAGTGAGAGGGGAGGTTTTATATGGTTGAAAGTGAAAGAATCACTTTCTGAACTCTTCATGAAGAAATGTTAGGAAAGTCAGGAAATACTTTCCAACACTTTCCAAGTGCACAAACACCCAATCCGTCAAGTTTTTTATTAAATTACATAAATTTCAATCATTTTTTACAATTTTTAATCAAGTAGTTGTAGGCCACTTTTTTTAGTTTCTTTTACACTAATTGAAGATAAAACAAGAGAAAATCAATTTACGTGGTTTTTTAAAATTTAATTTATGTGGTTTAGTCGTATCCTTAAGAGGTCAAAGGATTGATTGGTTATGAGGGAAGAGTTAGTAAGTATTGAAGAAACTAAAAGATGGAGAGGAATGCTTTAAATTACTTAGGAATTATAAGATAACATTTAAATTTATCTAATATAACTCAATATTTGATCTTAGATAGAAATATATGAAAGAAAAAAATTCATGTAGTCAACCCTATATAGGGAGATTATGGTGCAAGCTGTTGTTACATATGTAAGCAACTAATGTAAAAAATATATCATTAACTTCATAAAGAATTTTCATGACAGTCCTGCAAAGTACCAACATGCTGGTAATATTTTGGGAAATTATTAATGTAATATAACATCTTTATATGTGAAGATTATGTGCATACAAATGCAATAACCAACACCAATATCTTAATTGCATTGTGTGGTCTAAAGATCATGTGAAAATTACCAATGATATGGATAGTCCAGTCAGCTCTTTTTTCTCTATGTGAGTTTTTATTCATTAACTGCTTCAATGATGTGGTTGAGGCTTGACAAGTGTCACAGGAAAGTTTGTGGGACACTTTTCTTTTCATGCTTACTGTTAAAACTAGAGATGGTGGCAGTCCTTCTGTTTTGGTTGGCTGGCTAGGGACCAGATGGGTGGAAGTATGAAAGAGTGTGATCGGGGGGTTGCTATTGGTTGCCATTTGGTGGCGGTTTCAGACAGATTAAAACAGGAGAAAATTGAGGCAAACTGTATTTGCAGTTTCAGTGGCAAGAGGTCAGCGCTGGTAAAGTTGCTGCAGGACCTAGGTCCTTACATTCAGTCAGATGGAATGATGAGACCGTGGTTGCAATATTGCCTTTTTCTGATGAGTTCATGCCTGCTATCTGTTCCTGTTTGGAACATGTGTTTTTCCCTTTATGTACTTTTCTTGTTTCCATACCTTTGTTTTTGTTGCTTAAAACTGGTAGCATGTTCACAACATATTTTCTTTTTCATTGTCCTATTGTTTTTTCTTATGTTGTTTTCAACAAATAAATCTTTCATTGCTATAAATGCATACATGGTCTAATCTTTTCTGTTTAAGTCAGTGGTGTTCACAATTCATGATTGTTCCTTGCCTAAATTTCGTACATGTAATTTGTTCACTAATGATCTTTTATTTGTGCTCATCATTTTGTATTTTTTGCCATGTTTCTTGTTTTTTTTTTTAAAATTCTTCAGGATATATGGAACCTTTAATGGTAATACTTCATGCAATTGAACTTACTTGGGCGGGTAGACCATGGAAGCACCACACATGCATGATCTCAGCTCACAGCATCAGCACAACGTTAAAGCAACAGCCTCTTATTTGGTCTGCATCAGTAAGCTGCCCGATTCTCTATCCTTTACAAGAGAGCTTATTCTTCCATTTTGATTTTAAAAAAACCCTTGTAGCTTTGTAAAGAATACTAACACATCCTTAAAAATAAAATGGTGATTAGATGATTTACAATAATTATGCATCATAAGTGAAAGTAGTAATTTACTTATGAAGGTGCCTAGGCATTATTTTGACCATAAAGTGCATTGAAATATGTAAATAATAATAAGAAAATAATTAAATGTGGTAGGAATAGTATCACAATATTAGTTATAGTCACATTAACATTAAAATATTTTAAAACACTAAGGCTCTATTTGTTTTTAGCTTCTTCCAGCTCCCAAAATCACTTCCAATGTTATTATTACTATACAAATTTCAACGTATAAATTTTTATCATCTAAATTACTATTTTCAACTCCCTTTGAGAAACCAACTTGAGCTTTAGTTTTATCCAAGTCCTGGAGTTGAAAAAAGTTGTCCCCAAACACATCTTAAGTTTTATATTGTTGGGAAAACATAGGGGAAATAAATCTTTGGCTTGGTGGACTAGAGCAATACAATATATTATTATTATTTTTGGCTAGAGTGTGGGACATGAAGTTTGTTTTTCTTGGTGAGTAGGAGAATTTGATGTACATTAAGTTCTTTAGGAGATGCTTAATGTCTTCAACTCTGGGCTTTTCTCCAGTGCACTAGTTGGTTAGATGTTGGAAAATGGTTAGTGAGTTCCATGGCATCACCCTCAAGAATCACTTGCTTCCAGCTTTCATTGATAGCCAGCTTCACAGCAGCAAGTTGTGCATTGATCTTAAAAATCATATTCACATTTATATATCTGTCTTCCCAGAATTTAGATATGGTCATTGATATCCATGAATAGTGTGTCTATTTGCATCCCTAATCCTAATTATATACTCATATACATGCCTGTGTAAATTATTTATTGGATGACATCTATTCTCTTGCTTTTGAGTTTTTGCTAATTTGTTTTTTAGGAAAATCAGTCAGGTTTCGTGACTTAAATTTATGCTTTTCCTTTTTCATGTCATATGTATAGAAGATAAAGAATAAAATATCGTGCATGAATAATAACATGCATTGATTAATGACTAATCAAATAAAATGATTTATAATTCTGTTTGATTACCATGTTGTTTCTGCTTGTTTCAGTTCACCTATTCGTTGTTTCACATAATCTGCAAGCACAATTTCATACTTTGCCCTTGTTTTGTCCATATCAGAATCTTCCAAATGATGCCTACAAGCTTCTCGCTGTGCCTTTACCAATTGGTGGTGTTCTTGTGATCTGTGCAAACTCTATTCATTATCATAGCCAGGTGAGAGTGAAATGTTCTTTAAAATATTGGATGTAGTGTAGAATGCTATTGCCATCAATTTGTAATGGGTGCATTCAATCTTTAACTAATTGCATACTTACATATTAATTGCTGTGACAGTAAGCTTTGGTGTCTTTGGAGAAATTAAAAATAAAAAGTTTATATATGTTGATATTATCATTACTTATGTTGTGTCTTTATATCCATTTATAACTCAACTAAATTACAGTGAAATACAAACCAAATTAATTTTGTTACATCAAAATAGGTGGATATTAAGTTTATATCACCTAAACAATTTAAAACTAGTAAGACTTAGCTTTTAAGTTTCAATAAGTCTTAGTCAAACAAAAAACAAGAGAATGATGATGTTTTATACTCAAAGTATTAATTAAACAAAAAACAATCTGAAAGCGATAATGAACATATAAAAAATGATCAACATCATATAAAACCCAAACAGAGCTTTTAATATTAAAAAACGAAAAAAATGATTGCATAAAATCTTAAACAAGAAAATTGATGTAAAAATTAAAATTAATCTATCAACAAATGTGCATAACCAAAAATAAATTGGTTTTGCCGAAAGATCCCTTCATTAAATTAGATGACTATGCATGCACAATAATATATCAAGCATTTAACATGAAAATGTATCAATAATATGAAACGTTAAATATATATTGATTGCATCAACCAAACAATTGAACACATCTACTTCAGTGCCTAGCCGCCTAGGAACCCAACTTAATAAGTGTGATTTCACAACCATATCTGCACAATACATTCACACACGCATTTGCATGCGTGGGCCTCTCTCCCAATTTTTTTTTTGTCTGTGATCTCATTTAACGTGACAAATTTTCTGTTGTATGAAAATTCTCTACAATAATTTTTATTTTTTTTTTCTGATTGGTGGCAATAAAACAAATGTTTGAAAAACTAGCATCTAAAGCGATTTTTTCAATTGTGCAATTAGTCATAGATTGAGGGTAAATATATAGCTTGTATGCTTTCATTAAGATTTCATTGCTTGTTATCTTTTTATGGTTTTTTTGAGAAGTATTATCTTTTTATAGTTCAACCTTTTGGTTTTATCATTTTTATTTATGTTTACCTTGCCTAATCTTTTTAAGCTTCTATTTGCAGTCTTCTTCATGTTCTCCTCTTGGTGTCAATAGCTTCTTTGCTTCTGCAGATGGCAGGTTGATATTTGTATCCATCCTTGATTTTTCTGTCGTTATGTCAGTGTTACATTTTCAACTGAGATTTGAATTTCTTGGTAAATATTAGTGACATGGATTTAGGAATGACCAGATGAGTCTCATCTCATATATCATAAATGAAAAATCGTTGGTTTTAGTAGAGTATTCTGTAGTTCACTGAAACATCACAAGAAAAGTGTGCTTAATTAAAATTAGTGGAAGGTCTGTAAAGTAAATTTTCTAGTAAACTGCATAATACTTGGAATCCAACTTCAATTTCATTTATTTTTTATTTTATGATACATCCATTAATCTGTATGTCTACATTCCCTGTCTTAATGTTCATTATATTTATATTGTAGTGTAGGATGCCTCTGTTTGAATTGGCATATTGATTTTTATATCCAATTATATCCTGTTCTGAATTATTCATTATTGTTTTGCTTGTGACTTTTGTTTCAGTTCAGATGTACCAAGATCGAGTTTTAATGTTGAGCTTGATGCAGCTAAAGCAGCATGGTTGTCTCAGGATGTTGCCATGTTCTGTACCAAGAATGGAGAAATACTCTTGCTCATGTTGATTTATGATGGGAGGTAAATGCTATATGATTCTTTTGTTTATTTGTAATCACTATGGATCAATCAAGCAAAGTTGTGTTGCCCATTCCTTCCTTCATGTGCATTTTTCTACCTGAAGGATGTCATAGTACAAGATTATGATGTGGTT
The DNA here is from genome assembly GCA_024699675.1 of Amphibolis antarctica. Lineage (NCBI taxonomy): Eukaryota > Viridiplantae > Streptophyta > Magnoliopsida > Alismatales > Cymodoceaceae > Amphibolis > Amphibolis antarctica. The sequence goes on along the minus strand of JAMKPZ010000477.1, from coordinate 86,484 downwards.
AATCATCTTTGTACTTTTGATCTATTGCAAATGAAAATAGAGAAAAGTAGATTTCATGTGAAAAGTGGACATAGAAAAGGCCTTTCACAATGTATCATGGGTCTACCTAGAGCAGGTTATGTGTTGCATGGGTTTTGGAATCAAATGATGTGATTGGTTTGGGTATTGAATCAGTTCAACTTCTTTCCTTATATTAGTCAATGACTATCCTATGAGACTTTAGATTTGAATGTGATGATGGAATGTTTTAAGGTGATCCCTTGTTGCAGTTTCTTTTTTCCTAGGTATTGATTTGCATGAATTGTCATTTTTATGCTAATGATCTAACCTTTTATAAATGCATTTTGGCAGATTATTAATTTATAGATAAATGGTGACATGGGACTCCATTCCTTATAGTTTATCTTCTTGGCGATTGTCATATAATTATCAACACTTTTGTTGTTGGATTTTTGAATCATTTTATAACTAGTTGGTCATGGAAAAATTTCATGGTCCAGCTTGATTGAGAGTGTTAGAAGTGTTATTAGTACATTATTATTATTGTGGTTCATGCTTAGTTACATGTATTATTGGATAGCTGTATATTAGGATATACACCTAGGGTTGTGTATAAACTTGGATTTTAAAGTCGAGACCTATCGCCGAAAGTTTGGTGATCTATCTTGGTTTTCCATTTTAACAATACTGACACTTACTGTATTTTCGAATAAACTCATAAAAAGTAAATAATACTCATCAAGAAAAAGAAGTCATTGTTTGTTGTTCAAGATTAAAATATGATCTTTAGGAAAATTCAACCCTTGATGTTTAGGTGCCTTGATATCAAATAGTGCCTTGATAATCATCAACTATGTCTGGCTGTTTGATTTAGGATGCTTTATTTTGTATTGTTCTAAGCTCATTCAAAGTAGGCTTCATGGTAAAAAATGTAGAAGTGCTTGATGTTAATGCCTCACTTTGGATGCTTTGAAATGTGGTTTTTAATAAATGACATACCTTACTACTTTTTCACTTTCTTTCTTTTCGATAATTGTTGGGGGTATCAGGTGAAGGTGTCCTTTGGATGTGTGTATTGATCATTGGTGAGCTCTTGATGTTGAATCAATCACTATATCATACATATATTCTTTATAGTTTCTGTATTCTTTCAAAAATTTCACAAGAGATGCCCAACCTTTTGTTAAAAAATACTTTCATTTTTTGATGATATCGATCTATTCAACTTGTATAGGGTTGTGCATAGGCTTGATCTTTCAAGGACCAAAGCTTCAGTATTGACATCGGTCCGTGACAAATGCTTCCATGAATATATCTTTGCATCATTTCATTTCCATGTGCAGTTGGTTCTGGTTTTTCTTCAAGGTTCAATTTACGTTAAGCTTCAAAAATTCTTCTTGGCTAGGGGATCACCACAATTGGGAATAAATTTTTCTTTCTTGGAAGTCGCTTGGGTGATAGCCTTCTTGTGGAGTACAATTCTGGAACATCAATTTCAAATCCCACAAATGAAAAAGATAAGGTTGATTTGTTTACCATTTGTAGGAACCTATATTTTTCACAAAAAATATCGAGTTTTTGCAGTGCTTTTAGCTTCAGTTTTAGTTTTCTGTTCAAACCGAGGTTAAACTAACTTCAATTATCAAAAGACAGTGAGAAACATTACTGGCAATAAGAAACATTGCATGCATTGCTGGGAAGGCAATGAAAATACAATGTAAATTAATTGCAACAGTAAACATTCACCCAAATGGCCAAAACCCAAATAAACCATGTTCCCTTTGCACAATCTGCTCACGAGTTGTGAGCTTATTCAAAAATAACCTATTGAACTATGCCAGCCAACACATCAAATTAACAAGCAACAATATGCTTGGCCATAGTCATCATGCCCTTTGGTGGTGGGGTGGTAAAATTGGAGAATTTCCCTATATCAGATAAGTGGAACACTCCCTGAGCCACTGCTGACAATAGCTGCTCCATGCAATCTTGCTAGTTTTATATTAAGGTCTGTTTGTGTACAAGAAATTGGCAAAAAAGGTGGATTTAGGAATTCACATAAGTCAAAGGAAATTTTCAGGAATTGGAAAATATAAGTAATTTCTTTTTAACCCACTTTCTTGGCATTTGTGTCTGTTCAAAAATTCAAAGGAAATCTTAATCTAGGTTTTTGTGCAGGTCTGGAAATTGAAATTTCGGGCACAATATTGATTGGATGTGTTTTATCAACACATAATTTAACATATTTGAACACATACATATATCATCACACAAATCTGCATACATAGATACATATACATATCCATCAAAAAATGCATATAGATACCTATGTACATACATACATGCATATGTAAAGACATCATACTGCAAGACACATTTATCAACAAAGACTATGTCAATGAGGTAGACATTGTGGTTGCTATCAGTACAAATCTTTTCAGAATTTTTTTGAATTACTTAATTTTTTCAATCTTTTTGACCTTGTTTGATTTGTTTCTTTTTTCTATTTCCAGTTTGCCTATGGCTTACATTGGCCATCTTTTTTCATGATTTTAATATATCTCTTTTTTCTGCTCAAATAAAAAAATATTACCTTGTCATTTGAAAATGTAAAAAAATTAATGTTGTGACTGTAGTTCACATTGGTCAGGCATTTTTCCTTCAAAATACTAATGGTTTTTACATTTGTGGGTGATAGAAATATTAGCTGAAATTTTGAAACATGCTAAAAATGCATAAATCAGTATAAATCTACAATCTGTATATATACAGCTTTCTCAATTAGATAGGTTTATGCGTGTAGTCTACATTGTTTAGAATACGTTGTGCTAGTTACCAGTTAACCATGTTTCAGGTCGTTGACTTCACCATCTGAAGGTATGCATGTCACTCCAGCATCTTTATTTGGAAGAAATTTGTTGTATTTGACTAATAGTTAGGGATGCATGTCATTATCTGAAGGGATGCTTCCATAATGCTGCCACTACCAAACGTTTCTTTGATTCCTACATTTTAGATGAGATTGTGAACATACAATCCCTGAACATAGTGCATGTATGGTATAAAGTGTAAACACGAGGTTTTTTTTTTATATTTTCTCTCTAATTCTTGCTGAGATATCTTATTTAATTTGTTCTTTTCTCCATGTGCAGGTTGCAGATATAGAAAGTGATGACCCTCCAATGAAGCGATCACGAACATCATCATCTGATGCTTTTCATGATATTATGGCCACTGATGAACTTTCTTTATATTCTTCTGTTAATGATAGCTCGGAATCAATGCAGGTGGTCATCTAGTTATTTTCTTTACCATCTCGATTTGTTGGCGTTTTCATTGATTTAGAGAATGCTTATTATAGATTGTTGGAAACATATTGTGGTAGGTATTAGAAAGAAAAAGAGTATCTATAGGATATATTCATATTTTGAAGGACACGTGCAAAAGGGTACTTACTAATGTTAAAATTATAAGAAGAGAAACTAAGGAATTTCTAATAAACATAGATTTAAACCAAGGTTTCTCTTTGAGTCCATACTTCTAGTCTTAGTTATTGATGAAATAACTAAGGAAATTCAAGAAAAATACTTTAATGTATATTAAATTTTTTGATGAAATAATATTGGTTGAGACAAGCAAGGTAGGATTGAGCAAGTTTTCAAAAATCGACCATGATTGATGAAAAATTGTCAATTTGGATTGGTTTTGAAGATGAAATTTACTTGTACTTTGGAATTGTGTTGTTGTTGTTGAATCATACTTCCTGCCATTGATGTCCACTTCCTCTTCCTGCATGTATGTTGTCATTGTTGCACTGCTTGTATCTCGTTGATGCCTCATTTTTTCACCATTTATCACCCTTGCACCTATTAGGGTTGTAGAGGGTGATAGATGGGATGAAGGTATGAGTGATAAAGAAAGAGAAAAGGAGATACATGTAAACGACAAAAAATGTAATAAAAGAGAGAAAGAGAAAAGAGAAAAGAGAGGATAAAATAGAGAGAAAAATGGGTGAGAGAAACTTGAAGGGGAGAGAGAAGAAAAAAATGAAAAATTATTATGTAAAAAATAGTGGAAGTTCAAAAAAAAGAAATTAGAACACTAAACCCTAAATCCCAAACCTTAACCCTAAACCCTAAACCCTAAATCCTAAACCCTAAACCCTAAACCTTAAACCCTAACCCCTTAAACCCTAAAAAACCCTAAACCCTAAAAAAACCCTAACCCCCTAAACCCTAAAAAAACCCTTACACCCTTTAAAAAACCCTAAACCCTAAAAAAAATCCCTAAACCCTAACCTTAACTTTAAACCCCCCAAAAAGAAAAACCCTAAACCCTAAACAAAAAAACCCCTAAATTCTAAAAGAAATCCTAAACCCTAAAACCCTAAACCCCCCAAAAAAACCCCCAAAAAAGAGTTAAAAAAGAACCCCCCCCAAAAAAACCCTAGACCCTTACCCTAAACCTTAAACTCTAAGTCCTAGTCCTAAACCCTTGCTTCAAAAAAAATGCTAAACCTTAAATCCTAAAACCCTAAACCCTATACCCTTAACCTAAACCTAAATTCTAAACCCTAGGCTTTAAACACTAAGCTCTAAACTCTAAAAAATCCTAAACCCTTAACCGTAAATCATAAACCCTAAACTCTAACAACTTCCACTCATGGTGTGCTTTTTGACATTGATGCCCATTCTTTTCTTTTTTTACTGTTGGCCTCTTTTCACATGGTTTTTTCCCTCTATGTCTGCTGCAGTTCTTGAGGAAGATAAACCTTTTTATTTTCAGAGATGGTTGTGGTTAGGTTGTTTGGTCATATCGTTTAGAGAATAAAGGGTGCACTAGTTTGGAGAGGAAAATTAATTAATATATATGAAATTCTAAAAGTAAAAAAATGCCTAATCTTACTTGGTTAGGAATTGTGAAAAAAGTTTTAAATTTATGTAATTTTGTTTAAGATTTGACTATAAATAGAAATATATGGAAGAAAAAGATTCATGTGATCATCCCCACAAGGTGGGATTTTTTGTCTCAAATTGTTGTTGTAGATATGGTTGTGTTTTTGACTTTGATCTATTACTTTTTTGCATGCTCCATACTTGAATTCACTTTACAATACCTACCAAGTCATGAGGTTCTTTCCTTTTATTATTTCTTTCCACAAATGAGCCTGATAAATATAATTGGATGCCCACCCCCACCCAAACAGTTGCTAGCTTGTAATGTAATATTATATTCAATTTATTTCAAATAGAAAATTATATGAAGGGTGTTTTGATGTGTTTTTTAGTGCAGAAAATCTATAAGAAGTAGAAGAATGCCTAAAACTACTTGGTTAAAAATTGTAAAACAAGATTTAAATATATATAATTTAATCAAAGATATGATCATAGATAGAAATATATAAACGAAAAGAATTCATGTGACTAATTCTATGTAGTGGGATTATAACTCAAATTATTGTTTTGCTTTGATGTGTTTTTAAAACTTATCCTGAAAGCAAGATCGATGCTAAAATTTCAAATTGTGGTTGTACAAAAATTAGAATGTAGTACACAAAATTGTAAGGGACATAATCATGTCCTGTATTTTGTTTTCACGTCAGTGCTGAGTAATCTACGATTAATTAGCCTTTGTCCTACATTTTGTGATATCCTTTTTCTTTGGTTATTTACTAGATGCATGCAATTATAATTGTGAAAAGATTGTATAGGTTTAAATGATCTGTTTAGTAGTAATTCTTCTTTTAAATATGTATTTCCTTTTTTTTTGCAGAAGGATTTCTCATTTGCAGTGAGAGATTCTTTGGTAAATGTTGGTCCACTGAAAGACTTCTCCTATGGATTGAGGATTAATGCTGACCCAAATGCAGCAGGCATTGCAAAACAGAGCAACTATGAATTGGTTAGCCAAGTTGATCTATTTCTATCAACTGCATTTTCATTGCTAAATTGTACTTTTGTATCAAGGTTTCAAATATCAATATTGTATTGAGGATTAATCTTTTGAAAAAGGGTAACATATGAAGGACTAAGGATCATATCAGTGAAAGTAGAATATTTTCGTCGGTCAAAAAATTTCAAATTTAAACTTAAAACCTAGAAATAATATAAAGTAAGATATGATAAGCATATAAAAACACCTCGATAAATTTTCTATATTATTATGCGTAAAATGTCAATTAAATATAGATATAGTAGTCACATGTATTCCATGATCTTCATAATTAAAAAATTTATGGATTATTCAATTTTAGACTAAATTATAATTTTTATTACTATAATATAGTTAATATCTTTTAAAAAAAATCTCACTTTAATTAATTAAAGATATAAAAAATAAAAATTGTAAGAATAGAAAAGATATATAAAAGAGGAATGCTATTTGTAATCTAATATAACCTTAAAAAATATTTACAAAACTATCATGATTTACAATGATTTTGTAATACTTCTATTATTTTTTTAAATATAATTTTTTATGTAATATTTTTCTATTTTTCTCTTCTCTATTTTTTCCTTTTGCTTTTTTTTGCCTTTTTTATTTCTCTTTTTTTCACTTTTTCTTTTTGTTTTATTTCCTTTTCTCTTTTTTACTTGCATGTTTGTCACCTTCCCTCCTTTTTCCTTGTCTATCCCCTTCTTCACTAGAAATTCTGTGAAATTCTAATGGGTTACCACTACCACAGAATTTGACAAATCTTTCCACAAACCTTTTAGCAGTCAACAAATGCTTTGACAATCGTTAAGGAAACCTTTGGTCAATGACAACGTTATTAGAGAAGCTAGTAAGGGATCAACTAATCCTTTTGATGGATCAACCAATCCATTTTCTGCAAGTAAAAAAGTATGCCAATTCTATTGTTTTGTCGATCTTAGATGTGGATCGTTCGATCCACTGTATTTTTGATAATACATGAGACTTCAGGATTGACAAAATCAAAAATTGAGATAGATTGATGATATTTCACTTATCTGGTTCGATTTTTGAATTCTTGCTTGGTATGCCATGTGCTTTTTCACATTGGTAATACTATAAGGGATAAGCTAAAAGAATTTATTAAGAATAAACTGTTAATTATATTTATTGAAAATGAGATAAGAAAAAACGGACTTAGGTGATTCGAACATATCCTTTAAAGGCCAAGGAATGTTTCAATCAGGAAAGTAAAATTAATTAATGCGGAAGTAATTAAAAGAAATAAGGTGTTTTTAAAACAAATTGGTTAGGAATTATAAAAAAGATTTAAATTTATGATATTTAACTAAGGATTTGACAATAGATAGAAATACATGGAAGAAAGGATTCACATGGTTAACTTTATGTAATAAGATTATGACTAAGATTATTTTTTGTTGTTGGTCAAGTACATTTAATCTCTTTTTGTGGCTACTCCATGAAAATACTTTGTGTTTTAGACCTAGTTCTTGCTAAAATGCATGCCTTCAATCGTTCTCACAAGTGATGTTTTAAAAATCAAGACGTATTGGTGAAATTTTACCAAATTGTCATAGATTTCTCGTTTAACAATATCAATATCCCATGTATTCTTGAAAATACAATAGATCAAATGATCCATCATTATAAATCTGTGCTAGATTGTTGGATCATTCAATCCATAGTATTTTTTGAGTTGACAAAGGTTGAATCAGCCAATTCGACGAATGGATCATTTGATCTAAAGTTAGGTTCACCACTGATTCAATGTGAATCTTTCGTTGAACGCCGCTGGCAACCTTTGGAGCCTTCATTTAAGGCTTCTCCACAATGAAGGCTCCATGGAATGTTGGTTTTTTCATTTGAACCCATTAGGGTTTTCAAATGAAGAGGGGGACTTGAGGAAAAAGGGTGAAGGCAACACATGAGAGGAAAAAGGGAAGAAAATAAAAAGAAAGAAGAAACCATAAAAATCAAGTTTAAAAATAGAAGAATTATTTAAAAATAAAATTCTATTTATTAATTTTTTTTAAAATTTATGTTTGCTAATGAATAACGTTCGTCTTCTATATTCTTTCAAATTTTATTTTCTACTTTTTAAATTAATTCATGTGAGATTTTTTATTTTATGTTAATTACATTATAGGAATAAAATTTATAATTTACTTTAAAATCCTTTAATCAATTAAAATTTTAATTATTGAAATTATAGAGAAGGAAAAGAAAAAGAAAAACGAAAAGTAAATTTGGTGTATAATTCCATGTTTTTATATGGAAAGGAAAGGAAAAATCCTATAACCATCATATGGATTTGATCCATATGATTCCCTTAGACATTCAACATGAAATTAATATATGTATAATTCCATTTTTAAAATTAATTTGTCATTGGGAGTTTTTTTCAGTTATTTCTAAATGGTTTAAGACTATTTTCATGCATGCAACTATTATATCACCATCTAATTGATATTGTATGTATAATGATTACTTAAAAATATATCTGTGCTTTTATATGCTTACCATAGTTTTTATATCTTATCTCCAAGTTACTAGTTGAAATTTCGGTGTTTTATGGTCATTTCTACAAAAGTATTGGTTTATTTGAATACGATCCTTGATCCTCGTACATTTCCTTTTTTAAAAGGATTAATCTTCGATACGATACCGATATTTGAAACCTTGCTCACAAGGACTATAATCCATGAATTTCCATCTTATCTATCTTTGAGATTATCAAATAGTCCAATGGTCAATGTCATACATTGAATCAACTGATAAGATAAATCCCACATTGGTAAGAATGCTGCCTGCTAAAGCAATAACCATTCATCTAGTTTTGCACCATCTGTCTACCAATCTATGTGCTAGCCACTGATTCGGTATATCTATGAGATCTAATTTGGTGTGTTGCAAGCAAATTACAATTTCTTTGGCTTTAGTGTAAACTGACTTGACCATGCTTCTTTTATGAAAGAAACAAAACTTTTAACTTAGAAAGGTTGATCTTCATTTTAATTAACATTTCTCTCCTTTGTGTGACCTTAACATTATTATTCCTTTTATACTTCCCAATGCTTCAAGGTAGGGAAGATACCTCACCTTTGATACTTGTCCTTTAATCAACCCCATTTTTCTTGCTACCTTAATGAGATATTGATTTGACCGAAGAAAAGTGCCCCATACTTGGCTTTGCAATATAGGGGTCTGTGAAACCACTCTTTTTCATCCTTTTAGATACTAGACACCCTGAACTAGATTGGCTCACCTCTCCTTTTACACTAACCCCAATAATATTGTCAATTGCTTCCCTTTGTTCAGTGAAAACTTGAACAAATAAAGGAGTAGTTGGTGCAGGAAATCACAGATGTATACAGCTGGGAGATTGTGTCTTAGAGTGGAGTGGTTACAGAAAAATGACATGTTTGTTCAATAAGGATTGTCACTTTTTCATGTCACTTCATCTATTGTAACTCATTACTCCATTATTAATGTTACTAGGTCTTTGCATGACATGCACATCAGCGCCCTCCATTTAGACTGAAGAGGTGTGAAGTCTTGACACTTTGGCTTACTTGAGGGGAACCAAACCATCATCTTCAATATTTGTCTTAACGGTACAACTACTAATGTTTTCTGATGACTAGAGAAGGAAGGGCCTATCGTAGTTTGGGTAAGCATGAGAAAGATCACTAAGTCAGAGGGCATGTTTTGAGCTTACTTTGTTAAGCATTGAGTGTTCATTGAATTGTAAACCCATAGTTTTTGTTTGTTTTTCATTGACCCCAATCCCATTTAGCAATAATGAGCATAGGCTTTGGATTTCCTCTTATTTTCCTATGTGAAACCAAGATATGTACCAATTGGATCAAGATTTGCTTATGCCACTCTCCATTGTTCATTTGATAGCCTAAGGACTTTAACTTACCACCTTGGTTTTGATTCCTGTCAATTATTGGGATCCTTAAACTTGCTCTACCTTTTAGAATACATGTCGAACCTCATCCTAAGGACCTCTTGGTTGACTTCCTTTATGGATAACATTGACAACCCTTGAGAATTATTGGTATGAACTAAACCTTATCCTCTTCACCATTTTGTAATCCATTATTGGGAAAAGAGAGAAATCTCAGAGGAAAAAGTTCAGCTACAACCATTTTTAGTGACTTGGGTGTAGGTTTGGTATGCTAGACCTAAATTTTGGTGTAACCAGACAGTTAGGTTGGACGGTGTATCAAGGAGTGGTACTATGTGCCTGGGAGACCACAGTATACTAGGGTCCAGGTTTGGTTCAATTGGGTGGTGCAATCAGACAATATATTATAGGGCAGTTCAATGCACGAGGTGTGGTGATGCAATTGGAGTCTAGGTGTGGTGTAATTGGTCAGTGTATCGAAGGTGCAGTAATATGGTGGAAAGCTAGAGGCAGATCCAGTGCAACCGGAGTTCAAGTCCGGTGTGATAATATCGGGGTTTGATGGTTTAGTTGACTTTCGAGGGGAGACTTGGTTTGATTGTTTGGTGCCACTAACAGTCTATTGAAGTAGCAACGATAGACTGTGGGTTTCGACATATTGAGGCAATGCAGCTGGTTGATGTGATTAATTGATATAACTAGGTTTGACAAAGTAGCAGCAGCGAAGCAATGCAACTAGTGGGTAGCTCGGTATGATTGATTGATGTGACCAGACGGTATACTAGGTTGGCAAATGACACTTCTGAAGCCAAGTTTGGCCTGATTGGTTGCAACGTTGAGGAATCACTTGGTAGTTCGTTGGAGATTGTTTGACTGAGTCTGCGAGTTGATTGAAGCAATCACTTGGTAGTTCTTGCGAGATTTCTCCATGCAGATTTGTAGGGAATAGTTGATTCTACAGGGGTTGCGTAAAATATGGTCATGAGGTTGGTGGATCTCACAGTTTTGCGAGAATCTTGCATGGTTTGCAGCAAGGTGCTCACGTAGGTTTGCAGGGAAGAAGTGTGGGTGGAGGGTCTTCGTGGCACAATTTTGGAGACTTATGCAAGTTTTTCTTTTATCATGTAGTTCATGGGGTTGTGTGCATGAGGGCCAAAAGTTGTGGTATTCCTTGTGAAGACTATTTAAAGGGATGTTGTATTCCCATTGTAATCCTAGAGAAAGAGTCTGCAAGTGTGAGAGCTCTAGGTTGGAAAGTGAGTCTTCATAGTTTGAACTTTGAAGGTTGTATTTATATTTCAAGTGCAATAAAATTCTCTTTCCTATAATTCCTTCTCTCTCTTCTTCACCTACAAAATTCCTTCCTGTTTCACAATAAGTTCTGTGTACGAGTGTTCCAATCTGTGTGCCAATTCCCAATTCCTTCCACCTCAAAAGCTTTCCAGCATGCGAGGGGTTGAGTTGTGGATCATTTTGTTCCTTGATTCACCATAGAAACAACCCTAGTCAATGCATCAGGCCCACTTGATGCTAACTGCATTGTTTAGTTTTCTTTCAATCACTTCAACTTCCTTCAGCATGGGTAGATAACCTTGCAAAATTCTGGTTCGTCCATTCAAACTCCGCAACTGTTTTACAGTGCATCCTTAATGCTTCATCCCACTCCCAACAAACCGACTTTAAGAGTTTTTTGGCTTTCCTTATGCAACACTGGGAGGATGAGATTGCTGAATGAAACTGCTTGTGCTGGTCTAGCTTGGACAGAGAAATATGCTGAATTTTGACACTCCATTGAGGCTACAACTTGCTACTCGTACTGATGCTATCTTGAACTCCAGAAAAAAAAGACAAACATGACTTTTGTCATTACAATAAACAATGTTAGCTTCCTTTAACTGTCCCAGAGTAAAGAATGAGACAATCTTTATCTTTTCCATTTGTTTCCTGAGTAAATAACTGCTTTGTTGTTATAAATTTTTTTATGTATTTTATTGATGTTAATGCAGGTCTGTTGTTCGGGTCATGGGAAAAATGGGGCTATCTGCATTCTCCAGAGGTCGATCCGTCCTGAATTAATTACTGAGGTTAATCAAGTTTTCATAGTTTTTATTTGTTGTTTCTCCATATTCGGACTGATGCTTTCTCTATTTTGTGTTTTTTTGCGTTCTAAAGTGTAGAAGAAGTTTCTTTTCAACAAATGTGAATGATTGCTTTTATATCTTACTCATTGCCTTATCCCAAACCTAATGTATGTTTCAAATGTTGTGTTGTGATTTATAATTGGACAATTTGGACCTACTGGGATATCTCAGATTTTGCACTTAAATCAGGTATTCTTATAAGCCAAACCATCCTTTATACATTGTTAGAGTCTAAATAATGTATTAGTGTTGTTTGTGTACTAGGTAGGTTTAGTCCTACATTGTTTAAGTTGTTTTTGTATCTATTATGTTGCATCTATATATAGAGGTTTTAAGTTTTGTTAATAAAATATCCAACTTCCCCCTATTTTTCTTATATTCAATATGGTATCGGAGCTTACGTTTTAAGAGTCTAATAATGTGAAAAATCTTAGGTAGGAAAGAGGAATCCTAGCTATCATCCTCTTTCCATCTGCTTGACACTGTTGTCTCTTTATCCTTGGTGTGCCTAGAGGGATGTTTGTGCATTCTTGTCCTAGCCGTGTACCTTCCCATCAGATTGTCTGTTGCTGCCACCCTTGGGTGAGGGTTTTGTGGTCCTTCTCACAGGTCATTCTCCTTACGATTTTGTCTTGATGTCACAATGATGCCTGTGGCCCCATTGAGGGTTCTCCTCAACTATAGTCCTTTTCTAGGGTTATCACTCATCTTCATAGGACTTAGTTTGCCATTTAATGTGGTCAACAACATTGGAAATCATGATATTTGACCTTCATGTTGCTGTAGGTTTCACCTTGGCACCAAGATCTTGTCATCTGTGTGTATGGATTGTCCTTCACACATTGCTTTCATGCCTCCAATGTGTAAGTTCACTATCCAAATGCTTGTGCTATTAAATTGGCTCCACCTGAGTTGGTTTTGCCTATTTGATCTCCTCCAAGACTGGATCTCTCAGTTAGATGCCCTAGTGATGTTGCTGGTGTCTTCTTGTTGTCTGGTGACCTCTTCTTCTGTTGAATGCTCGAAGCTTGACTACTGTTGTTCTCTCTCTCTCTTGCTCTCTTATATTTACATGTTAAGTTGTATTGTTTATTGTGTTGTTTGTTGCAAGTTGAATGCTCTTGCTTAATGTGTGCTAGAGTCTAAGTAATGTATTTGAGTTATTTGTATTGTAAGTAGGTTTAATTCCACATTGTTTAAGTTGTTTTTGTAGCGGTTATGTTGTCTCTATATATAGGGGTTTTGTATTTTGTTAATGAGATCCAACTTTCACCTATTTTTCTTGTTCCCAACATACTGAAATCACGTAATTGGCACATTTTGTCATTTTTAATGTTATTTGTTAGTTTTGTTTTTAATGATAATACATGGGAATGTTCTTAGGAGACATGCCCAAGAACATTCCCATGTATTATCATTAAAAATAAGACTAATGAAATTAACCTTTTCTATAGATGGATGACCAGAACACTCTAGAAATTTGACCCAAGGCATTGGAAAGGAACACCGCAAAAATGGGGTGTGGAGAAAGACCCATCACAGGAAAAAAAGCTAAAATCTGACCCAAGGTACTCAAATGAAAAAGTCTTGAAATTTTAGACACTTGAAAATATGTAAAAGATATGCAGAGAAGGTTGAAAATGGTGGCAGCTTGATTGAAACATGAGTGAAATCCTAGAAGCCTGAATCATCGAAACCCTACCCTTAATAATTGCTGAAAGCCTAACCCACAAAGTGCCCAAACAACAAGATATTCCGTAAAAAGTTTAAATTGAAAATGATGACTTTTTTCTAGATTGTAAAAGAAGAAAAGGAGATAATGTACTTACGATGGTAATATTGAACAATATTTGTGGTGATGAATGAAGAGTAGGAGCTGCAGCAAGTAATTGATGAAAATGGGTGCAATGCAGACGAACAATGTCGAGTGTGTGCCAGAAGGATTTTTTTTGGGGTGCATGGGCTTTGCACATCCTTGAGTTGTCATGGTTTCTTCGGAATTTTTTTTTGAGTGGTTGTAGGTGAGAAAATGAGGTAAAATTGGCGTTTTATACAACAACAAATGAAGAAAAAAATTCTAAATTTCTGGATGCACAAATACCTATAAAATTCAGAAAATGTTTTCCTTATTTTCCTGGAAATGTTTTTCTGAATACCCCTGAATATTTCCTAAAAACTAAAAATGAGCATTTTTGGAGGACAATTACATTATAAGAAAAACTAAAGAAAATAGATGTTGGAAATGTCAAATAAACTAATATGTATTTATGTTTTCATGAAATTCAGAATATAATGATATTCAATTAGATTGCATGAGGTAAATGAAGATTGTGTGTGAAATTTGGAGTAACTTAAAGAAGGTAACCTACAATACTGAATTTCAGTAAGTCATAGTTCTTGTAAGATTGGTGACATATCAGTTCCAAGGTTTATTGTTTTCTGTTCCCAGTATTCTGATAATTCAAGGATTCCTTGGTACTACATGATGGAATTGTAACTTGGACCGTTTTCACATACAGTTTCACATTCAAAAACATATTTGGTCTGCATAGTTTTTTACTCCATAACTGCACATATTAGTTGATTACAGAGAATGCTGTTGAATATTAGTTTATACATATGTTTATGTTACTTGCAGGTGGAATTAGCTGGTTGCAAAGATATTTGGACTGTTTATCATAAGAGTTCTCGCAGTCATACTGCTGACTCAAAAGTAATGACGGAAGATGATGAATATCATGCATATTTGATAATTAGCCTGGAGTCTCGGACAATGGTAATCTAGCTATATATCATTTTGAATTACGTAGAAGCATGGTATATTAGAATTGTATTTTGGCCAATAGCTTAAAATGGAAAGGCTCAGACCTTCTTTTATTCTTTATGTTTTCTCTTTTTTAAATTCATGGCCTTTTGGAAAATTTGAACTTTTAGGTTCTTCTGGTATTTTTGTAATTTCAGAAATAATTTGTTTTGGAAATGGAAATTTTTCAAAAGGGTAACTCTGAATTTGTTTGTTCACAACAGAAAATCAGGAAAGGAAAGAAAAGAAATTCAGAAAATTTAGGAAATTTTCTGTGCACAGTATGAAAGTTAATACAGTTAGAAATTTATAGAAAGTAAATGATTAAATTGAAGTACAAATGCAACTAAAGCATGAACATTAAAATAACAACCAAAAGGTCCAAAAAAGATTCATCATTCACTTATATATAGCGAAAAAGGGTTTAGGGTTTACATTAATCATCACTAAAAGGGGAAAACACTCAATCATTACGAAATCACAAGCCCCTAAAAGTCATCAGCTATAAATTAAGTAATCTATAAAAATTGTGAGAAACCAGCTCACCTTAATCTTTTTGGCTTCCGTAGCAAAACCCTTTGCCAGAGACAGAATACCTAGGAACCCAACAGCCACGGTGACCCTTGCCTCCATTAGGAAATCAGGAAATCAGAAATACATAAATAATAGGGTTGGGACTTTTCTGACAATTGAAATGAAACAGCAATAATATTGATTCAGCATGAGATGGAATGCAAGAAAGTAGCTAGAAATCAGGAAAAAAAAAACCAACGCTAAACCTTAATGTGGAAGAACCCTAAAATAGCAAGAAAAAAAATTTCTGGAAGAGGGAAAACAGTTGCAGAATGTAGGCCATGGAGGCAAACACTCCACTCTGAAACATCATTGTCATTGTAGACAATGAGGTGAAATGAGGGAGATGAGAGGAATGCAATTGGGGTTGAATGGGGAAGGTGACCAACGTGGTTGGCTTGTGAGTGAGGCAAGCTTTCTGGTGGAACCGTGAGGGCAAAGTTGTCATGGGTGTTGCAAAGGAATTTGGGAGATGAAAGTACCAAGGGCTTGCAACACATCGGAGGCATGTGAAAATGCTGGATTTCCAAAGGAAGAGGATTTGAAATTCTAGAATGTGCAACTATTTGTACAGGGGAAAATTTCAAATTTCTTTCCCAATTTTCTAGACAGCACAAATGCTCCAATTTTCTCATTTTCCTTTCCAAAATTTCTGGATGGCACAACCCTCCCCTAAAACTATTTCCTTGGTTTTGTCCACAACAACCTCAATTGAAAACATCACCACTATTAGACTGATAAACATCAATCCCTTACAAGACCTAAATCACTGCATTATGACCAAAAATACCATTAGGCATCTGATGCTCTGAAATGGATGACAGTAGGTAGTTTTGATAGATAAAGAGGCATGATCTGGTTTTTAGAGGAATCCAGCCATGAGTCATGGAATTAAAAATTGACATATGTCAGCAAAATTTCACTGACATGTTTTGATTTTTTGAATTTTTGAAATGATATCAAAATTGATGTGGATATATTAATTTGTTAACAAAAGATGATTTTCTTTGCCATATTTCTACCAACATATGTTCTTTTCAACTTAACAAAATCTGATATGAAATTGTTGTTGAATTCATTACATGGAGTCTGCTAGAAGGGAGATGACCATCAAGATATGTGGAACTTGAAATGGAACTTGTTTGAGTCAACAGGTTTGTTGGCAAGAAAGGAAGATGAAAGGAGGTTGAACTCAGCATGGAGATCTTGGGGGTGGAACTTGGACTTACGGTGGAGCTTAGTGGTGTCAAAATTGGCTGGACCTACTATAGTCAAGCTGGGAAGAGAGAAGAGGGGCTGCTCTTTTCTTGACAATGGTGCTGCTGCTGTGGTAGTTGATGGCATTTGGAAAACACTTGGTGGGTTCCACTATCATCACCAGATTGTCACAGCAATAGCGGCTGGGATTTTTTTTAATCTCTAATTCTAGACTCTTATACCATAGTAAGAATTAGACATTGGAATGATGCATGCTATCAAATGATTATACAACTCCTCTATACAATTATTGCCTGGCATATAAAAAGCCATTTACTTAACTTAAAGGTAAACTAATCAAAATGTAAGGATCTATTTATTTCAACAGTTTAAGAACAATTTCCATAAGTAAAACTTATGCACAATCTCGTAGTTCATTTTCACGTTCGTATTTCATATTATGAGCAATAGTCAAAGATTTCTTTCAATGCTTTTGTAAAAAATGCTAACCAAGCCAATGCAACTCGTTTTTGTTCTTCCAAAATGTACAATATTTTGAATAACTGCTAATATATACTTGGCCTCTAACTAAATTAATGTATCCTGGTAAAAAAGAATGGCTAAAATTCAGAATTCTCCCAAGTTTCTAATTATCTGCACTTTAGAATCTTTTAATATCCTTCCTATTGATCTTAAATGAGATTTGAGTCCTTTATCTGTTTTTTTCCTTTTTTTTACTATGTTCTTGATGCTGACGCTGGTTATGAAATTAATTGTACTAGAATTTTGTGTTAGATCACGTGTATGGTACTAGTCTTTTAAATGTTTTCTGTGGTGGTGGCGAACTGGGTCAATAGGTTGAGCTTGGGTTCAGACCATTTACAACCCAACTCATTTAAACTCAATCTAAACCCGATTCATTTATCAAGTAAGTTGAAATTTCTAACCTGAATTCAACTTGTTTATAAACAAGTTGACTTGTTTGACCTATGTAATCTAACTCGTTGAACTTGTTTCTTCCATTTAATGCTTATTTGACCTATATACCTTACACAATCTTTTTAATTCCCTTAATAACGGTAATGAAATCTTTGTCATATTTCTCAGATAATCCTGCACTTGCACTCAAAATTGATGAATTTTTGGGATTTTATCATCAATGTATAGGTTCTTGAGACTGCAGATCTTCTAGGGGAAGTTACAGAGACTGTTGACTACTATGTTCAAGGAAGTACCATATCTGCTGGAAACTTGTTTGGACGGTAAACCACCATTATTTCATTGAAATATCTTTCAAAATGTCCTTTGTTTGACTTTTCAAAAACTATTGTGCCAAGTGTCTTGTCTCACTGGTTAACCCTTCGAAAACAGTTATTCTACCAAATTTGTTAATGTATTACTTCAGCCCATAATTTTTAAGCTTGTATTTCTTTACTCCTAGTGATGATTTTTCTTTTTCTTCACTTGCAAAAGTTTTTGATCCGTTGAAATACAGTCTTTTATTTTCTGTGATCTTCTTAGGTGGAGCTTAGGTAAACTCTTCTTGCCTTTTAATGTGTTTTTACTTGTTTGTAATTCATCATTGTGTTTGCTTCTCGGATCCTTGGTTTTTGTCTTTGTTGATTTTCAATTTCTGTCAAACTGCAACCTCATATTTATTGTCATTTGTTGAGTTGGATTTAGATAGGTTCTTCTTGGTTTTTACTTTTTTTAGACATCCTATTCAGTGATAATATGAATTTTCTTTGATCTTTGTTGTATTTTTATTTTTTGTTCTATAGGATGATGTTCATGTTATTTCTAATTCTGCTGAATTATAGCCTTATATTTTCTGTTGAGGCAACGTGTCAGATTTCATTTGCTGCAGTTCTATATATTTATCTTAGACATCAGTTTATTCCTGTTTGTTTTGTATGTGTCAGTGATTGATGCTGAGTGTAATACTAGCATGATTGTCAGTGTTGCTGTTAATCATGAGCTGAAACAGTATGCTGCATCATTCTTAATATTTTGCAGGCGGAGAGTGGTCCAGGTTTTTGCACGTGGGGCCCGAATACTTGATGGATCTTACATGACCCAGGAAGTTTTCTTTGGGGGACACAGTTCTGAATCATCATCCACCCGTGAGGGTCTCATTGTAGTATCTGTCTCTATAGCTGACCCATATGTGCTTCTAAGAATGTCTGATGGCACCCTTCAGCTTCTTACTGGTGGTATGTTCAACAATGTTATTTTTTGTGTTTTTGTATTTAGTTATTCACTCTTTGGTTGTCTTGTCTGAAATGCATGACTGGATTAAACCTTGGGAATCTTTGTTTAGGAAAATGAATAAGAATTCCTAAAAGACTAGTGGCACCCGTCAGCTTCTTACTGCATTATGCTTTGGGTGGCATCTTTGGTCTTTAAGTGTTCTTGGTACGATAAAACTAGTGATACTTTTGCTTAATCAAATCGATCCTTCTTCCATATACATGTTCCATGACTAAATATGATTGGCTGAAATGGCAAACACCTTCTACTAGGCCTTCTCCTTGTTTGTGGGCTGTTTGCAAGTCCTTTCTTGCTTTAAGTACAACACTTTTATTATGCTGTTCAATGCTACTCTTTGCAAATTTGCTCCACTGCTACTTGGAAGAGGACTTCCGTGATTTATTTACTCTCATCCTTTTTTGAGCTTACTATTTCTTCTGTGTCACCAACATCAGAATTTGTGTAATTGGCTTTCACTCCATCATGGGAGATAAGGTATTGGATTATAAGATTATTAAGTTAGTGCTCGTATCAAGGAAATCAAAGGAAAGGAAAATATGTGTTCAAAAGAAAACCAAAGGAAAATTAACTCTTGAAAGAAAAGAAAAATATTTTTCTTTCAAATTCTACCAAAGTCTGGTGGGAAAACAAAACAACCCATTTAAAGCTTGTAGTGGAAATCAAAGTAATATACTTTCTAATGAAAAATAGGCACAAACACTATGATATTGAAGTTGCTTTTTGGTTAAAAGGAAAATATTTTCCTTTCCATTTGTTTTCTTTGATTTCCAGGTGTACAAATAACCTCTCTAACGCACCAAGTCCACAGCTTTGAGTGCCCTGTATATCAATAGTTAAAAACACAAGTAAATAATGTATAAAGTAACTTTAAAAAAATTTTAAACGACAAATACAACAACATGATGTTTAAACATCATAACTTATAAATCAACTTGTGATAAAGGTCAATACATAATGACAAAATAAGATATCCAAAGTCCGAATGATACTAAAATAAAAAAAATCTTCATTTGAAAACCCTAAAAAGCACTTTAGATTGATAAAAAAAGAAGCCTTACATAGTGTTAGTTCTTTCTTGGATTCCTATTCAGATCCAACGAAGATTTGGTTATAAGTCCTACAAGGCATTCAGTGTGCCTAGGCACTGCTCCAAAAATGCCCATGCAACTAGATGGCTGCCTCACCATTGGATTTGAACGTAGGAGAATGCACTACCATCTTAAAAGAACCATTAATATGCCACTTTTTCTGTGTCTTGTTTTATTGCATATAGTAAAGTTCACTATTGGCTCATCAGTTGCTTTGTTCTACTAGTTAGGTCTACCAAGAACTTGAAAGTAAGGATTCAATTTTTGACATGGATTGCTGAAATTTCGGTGATCCGTGCCGACATTTGCTGTGGTCGGTACCGAAACATGTAAGATTTTTAAAAGTCAAAGGGATTGAACAATCCTTTGATTTGGATCATTGGTGGATCGCTAGATTGTTTGATCCGATGTTTTTCTAAGTTAAGGAAGTTTGAATCAATCGATCTAAAGGAAAATATCGGTCAATCTGTTGAGTTGTCGATTGCTGTCACCATCTTTCACACTTCTATGTCCAACGAGGAGACAACTTCGAGGTTTTGAGGTGATGACGTCTTTCACCCTTAGAGGTTTCCGGCGGTTTTGAGTTGCAAAGTTTTTGGGTGCTTTCATTGTTGTGCTGGCCTGTTGCAGTGTTGCTTGGGGAAGACGAAGGGTTGGCTGCTGTCGGGCACGTGAGGTGGTGAGGAGAAAAAAAAAAAGAGGTAAAAAAAGTAAAGTAAAAAAAAAAGAGAAATGAAAGAAAGTTGAAAAAAGGAAAAATAAATAAAAAATACAAAAAAATAATTGAAAAAAATAAAAAGTCACATGAAAGATATGAAAAATAAAAAACCAACAGATACAGTAAATAAAATTACAAAAAATAAAAAATAAAAAAAAGAATAAAAAGTCACATGAAAAAAAACAAAAACAAACAGTGAATAAAAGTCAAAAAAATAAAAATACAATCATGTCAAAGAAAAAAACAAAATAAAAAAATAAATACATAAACAAATTGTTTAAGACTTTTTCATACATGTGACTACTATATCTCTATCTAATTGATATTTTATGTTTGATAATTGTCTAAAAAAATTATCCAAGTGTTATACATTTTTCATAACTTATTATATCTTATCGTTAAGTTTGAAATTGAAATTTTGTGTTTTATGATCATTTCCACAAAAATATTATTTTTCCATTGATATGATCCTCTATCTTTGATACGTTTCCTTTTTTCAGAGGATTGATCTTCGATACATTATTGACATTTGAATCCTTGCTTGAAAGCCTTATGCCTAGGTAGTTCAAGTGGTTTTCATGCATAGTAAGGCAATGTTTTGAAAATTGAACAAGATGGCCAATCAAACTGGTTGGACCTGGAATCAGCAAGGTTGCTGGTTCAACATGATCCAGTGTGGTTGAACTGCCTGAATCAGTGAATCAGCCAGTTGGTTCAGCTGGTTCTAGGTTGAACGTTTTTTCTGGATATTTTTTTTAATGTTTTAAAATTTATTTTGCTAGAATATTGTTCTATTTTATATATTATTTTAGCATAAAAATGTAATTTTTAACATTAAATATCTCCATTCATTAATCTTCAACGATTGATTAAATGATTTTCTTGCATTATTTATTGAATAAAAATCTAAATTTATTTATACAGTTAATTTAAGTAGTTTCATCTGTCTTGACTTTCATGAATCTGCCATTTTGTTTTTGTTCCTGATTTTCCTTGTTATATCTGAAATGTTCAGAAATACCAAGGAAAACAAAAGGTGACATCATGAAAGTCAAAAAATGAAATTATTTAATCATATTTGTCCTTTTGAGATAGGCAAGTACACCTGTTCATGCATGAATTGACTTAAAAGTCCCACAGTATATACTATGTCCGGTTGAGTAACAATAAGATATATTAATTTCCTAACGTGTCTCCTGTACTGCTTCAGATTGTCTAGTTTTTAAGACGACTTATCACAAAAAGGAGGGTTCTATTCAATAGGAGCAGTCTCAGGTTTGCAGTTGCGACAACTTGTTTCCATCAATAAATCTAGAACATACTTATGTTGGGATAACATCTTTCCCTTTAGAGCATACAAACTCAATCCTTAGAAAATATCCTAGTCTACCCATGTCTTTAGTTGCAAGGGATTTCTGTAGATACTCCTTTGTCTTAGCAATCAATACCAGTTACATCACTTTCGGTGATAAGGATATCAACATACACAAGAAGGAAAATGTATCCAATAGTCATTTGTTTTTTAAAAATAAAGTAGTCCACAGCTCAATGTCAGAATCCTCCATTCAACATCACCTGATTAAACTTATGAAACCATGCTTGTGGGCTCTATTTAAGTGTCTTCTTTAGTCTTCATACCTAATTCTACCCTTAAGCAACATATCTAGAAGGTTGTTCCATATAAACTTCCTCAGAAAAGTACCTTTGTGTAAGACGATGGGTAAGTCATCTTAGGAGGGAGGAGTTGCTTTTGGGGACTTATCTGGCTCTGCCAGCGGAGGTGACGTAAGATGTCTCTATTGTTGATACACTTGTAGCAAACAGTTAGTAGTAGTGATAATGTCACTACTAGCCTTATTATTATCTGGTCTGCCATTAATAATGATAGGAACAGGCAAGGGCAGAGTGGCAGGAGAAGTACCAGTGTCAGAAAAGTACATCTGAGACTCAAAGAAGGTAACGTTAGCAGAGACTTAGTATCTTTGCATGGGATGATGATTACAATAGTATCCTTTTTGTGTCCTAGGGTATCCAATATAGACACATTTTAGAGCCCGAGTGGAGAGGTTATCTAACCTCGAAGAAAGATCCTAAACAAAAGCAACACATCCAAATACATGATGGTAACTGTAAAGAGTTCCTTATCAAGACAGAGACAATGTAGAGCAATCGCAACACCAAGCGGTGTCGAAAGCATACAATTTACAAGGTAGGAAGCAGTGAGAATCACATCAAACCAAAGGTATTTTGGAACCTTCATTTGAATGAGGAAGGTTCTAGCAATGTCTAATATGTGACAATGTGTGCGACAACTCCATTTTGTTGAGAGATATGAGTGCAAGTAGTTTGGTGGATAATGTCAAAAGAAGCACAAAGATTCTGGAAATTATTATTAACAAATTCTAATGTATTATCTGTACATAGACATTTAGGAGTTAGAGAATATTGAGTTTTAATTTCTGTAAAAAAATTCTAAACAACAGTAACAATATTTTGATGATTTTTCAATAAGTACACCTAAGGTACTCTTGAATAATCATCAACAAACACAATCTAGTATTGATAACTGATGACAGACAACACAGGTCTAGGACTCCAAATATCACAATGAATCAAATAAAAAATCCAACTACTTAAAGCAAGTTGTAAGTGACGAAAAGTACTATGACTATGCTTTCCCAATTGGCAAAACTCTCACTCAAAAGGGAAATAGAAAATCAAGGTAAAACTTGTTGAAGTTTTTGAAGAGAAGGATGACCAAGCCTGTAATGTCATAAGATAGAAGACTCTGTAGTGGACGAGGACACAACAATTTGCGTGATGAAGCATCATAGACCAAGATGTACACACCATCACTCCTTTTACAGCTCGAACCTATTCTTGTCCTTATCTAAAGATCTTGAAAGACATAGTGAAAAGGGAAAAAAGTTACATAGCAAGCAAGTTGAATAGTAATGACAGTAATAGATAGTTTATGGAGAGTTCAGAAACATATAAGGTTTGATCTAGCTAGATCCTGGAGGTAGCTTGGATAAGCCCCTAACCAAAAACCCCGTAAGCAATGGTAACACTATGAATGTTGGGTAACTGGTGCAAACAGGTAAATAAATCAACACTACTTGTCATGTGTTGGGAGGCTACTGATTTTATAATCCAAAGACTACTTTTCCTAGCTACCATGGTCATTTTCATGTCTGAAGTAGATGCTAGGGTAGCAATGGCTGTGTGGCCAGCAACTTGTAGCTGCAAAAAATACTCAGTCTGTTTATGAGAGTCACACCAGTCGAACCATGATGTGCCTCTAACTCCTCAGAAAGGGCCTGCATTTGTTCCTGAACAGAATGTCAAACCATCTGCATGGAAAAATCTGTTTGTACAGTTCATACACGTACAATATTTTTCTCATGTGCATACATCTTTTGTAAGGTATTGGCAAGACAGAGCATCATAATACCTTGTGCTTTCTTTGTTTCAATGCTATTTTGCCCACGAACCAATCTTCATAGCCTGCGTCCTTAATATCTGGTGGAGTGTGTGTTAGGTGTTGTTGTTTCCTTTATGCTACTATAAAGGTTTGGAAGTTCTTTGACCACATTACATAGTTTGTGTCATTTAATTTTTTGGTTGTACCAATCTGCCCACGAATGATAGATTCCTTGTGAGCCATCACTGCAAACTCAAGGCAGTCGCTTAGCCCTTAGTCTCTATTCACAACCCCCAACCGGTCAACACAAAATCACTGAAAAGGGTGAATTTTAGCAATCACACATCTACAGGAAGTTGAAGGGAATAGGGTGAATGGATTTTAGCAGCAACTCATCTGCAAAATAATCCTATCATGAGTTGTAGGGAGACCTTATTGTGGGCCACAGGGAAAGGGACACAGACGTACTCCCTCCAGTCTCCCCCTTGTGCACACACACAAAGGGCTTGCGTGTGCAAAGAGACGACACCTAACTGCACATGGGAAGGAGAAATACCCGTGCAGACTGTGGAGAGAGGAGGAGGAACTAGCGATGGTGGTGACAGGAAGGAGAAGGCCTGGCAAAGGTGGCTGGTAGGAATCAGTGACGATGACGACATGAAGGGAAAACATTGAAAAAAAAAGGGAAAATGACGGAGAGAGGAAGAGGATTACACCCTAACCTCCAATACCATATGAGATTAGAGAAGAAGGGAAAAAAATCTATTGCGAAAGGGTACAAGTACATCCATATATATAGGGAATAGTTAAATGGATCCCTAAATGAATATCCATTTAGCTAACCCCATAATATAACATTACACTCCAATACTCATCTTTATCGGTAATGTATTCACACAACAGCAGATGATGTAGTTAGCTTCCCAATCTATTATGAAATGAACAGTCTTGGATTCAAATTTTGGGGAAAATGCTACTAGTATCAAAAATTACATAAAACAGAATTTATTAGATAATTTAATAACATATGCTTATTTGAAATCAGTTTTCTTATTAGTCTTAATGCTTATAGGATTTCTATCAGAAGGGTTGTCGGTGTTCATTTCTCTGCATTTTATCCTTTGGAAAATTTTTATTTACTTTTTGTAAGTGTACATGATTTTGTTTAATCTCAAGAAATATTTGTGCTCATCTAGTCAGACTTCTTGATCTTTCTCATTTTTAAAATAAATCCACAGATCCTTCTTCTTGCACTGTCTCTGTTAGTGTTCCAGTGTTATCTGGTTGCTTAGTGGAGCCGATATCTGCATGTACCCTTTATCATGACAGAGGGCCAGAGCCATGGCTTCACAAGGCTACTTCTGATGCATGGCTTTCTGCTGGAGTTACTGATGTAGATGGCAGTGAGATTGGCCTCCATGATCAAGGAGATATATATTGTATAGTTTGCTACGAAAGTGGACACCTTGAAATTTTTGATGTACCAGGTTTCAAGTGTGTTTTCACTGTAAAGAATTTCATGTCAGGAAAAAGACATCTTATCGATGCTTCTATATGTGAACCTTCTAAGGAATCTTTGAAAATTAACAATGGAGTGGATGACAAGTCACCTAATCAAGCCAAGAATAAACCTGCACAAAGCATCAAGGTAGTAGAGTTGGCTATGCAAAGATGGTCAGGCCAGTATAGTCGTCCATTTCTTTTTGGATTACTGGATGATGGGACAATGTTATGTTATCATGCATTCTTGCATGAGCCTCAGGACAACCCATCTAAGATTGATGGCTCTCTGTCTTCAGAAAATTCTACTGATGCAAATAGTACTTCAAGGCTTAGAAACTTGAGATTTATTCGTGTTTTACTAGATGCATTCATTCATGAAGAATCCACTGGTGCAATTTCACAGCAAAGAATGACAATATTTAAAAATGTTGGGGGTTATCAAGGCTTATTCCTTGCTGGTTCAAGACCAATGTGGTTTATTGTCTGCAGGGAACGTTTACGTATCCATCCCCAGGCAAGAAACTAACACAAACTGGAAACATTGTACCATTTATTTCTTTTCGTTACATGTGAAACATTTAATCATCATTTTGATTGTCAATGCTGTATTCTAATGGTTGAATAATTCATCACATTTGTAATATTGTATCAGTAGATCCAGTTTAATTTTGTTGTACGAAGGTACCCTCAGCACTCTATGTGCATTGTAGTGAGGAACTTGAACTCTATTTGAAAAGCAGTAGAGCACAATGATTCAATTTATACATGTGACCAAATCCTTGTTTTTGAACCCTTCAATGATGGATATTCTTTCCTATCTTTATTCATATGGCATTTTCTCCCATGCATGTCCTGTTTCCGTCATGTACACTACTTGGAAACACATTCAGTACAATGTCTTAATACCCATGTATAGTGAAATCCTTCTGTATTAATTCTTCTTTGACAAATACTTTTTATGCGATTCACATTCCTTTTGAATGTTTTGATTTATATTTTTCTCTTTCTTCCATATTTGATAGTTTACCTATAATTGGATGAAGTGCATTATACCACTCATAGTTGTCCATATTCCAGAGAGCCTTGCAGTGGATATTGACAATTTTGTTAACACTTTACTTTTTGTTGTACTTCTAGCTCTGCGATGGTTCCATTGTGGCATTCACCGTACTCCATAATATAAATTGCAACCATGGGCTTATATATGTCACATCACAGGTATGTCTTTTCATCCCTTTGTCAACTTGTATTATTGTGATCAAGTTCATCTGTCTAACCTTTTTTATTGTGTAGGGCTTCTTGAAAATCTGTCAACTACCATCTGTGGCTAACTACGACAATTATTGGCCAGTTCAAAAGGTGAATTGTGTTATCTTCCCTCATTAAGCTTAGATTCTTTTAGTGATTTTTCTGAAGTTCATATTTTGTGCAGATTCCTCTTCGAGGCACTCCACACCAGATCACATATTATGCAGAGAGGAGTCTGTATCCAGTTATTGTTTCTCTTTCTGTAAGTTTCATCAAATTCCTAATTGCATATGTACCATAATTGTACCATTAATTTACCATTTTAGTAACTATTTTGTTGTTATCTGGATATCATCAAATGAATCTGTAGGATGGATTAGTTTCTATTGTGTTAGAGTCAATAGAATGTATGATATTAGAAAGGGTAATTGCCTTGTATTTGTGTTATGGTGATAAATGTAAAATATTTGCATTTCATTAGAATTAGACCTACCTTGCACTTTAGAAGCTTTGTGCTAATGCACTTGTTTCTTGAATTGATATCAATGTACCTTACTAGAGTTCTGCTCATTGATAATAATTTCTTATTGCTGGATGAGAAAAATTATTGTGCAACTTTTTTCTGACATGTCATATTTTGCGTGCGGGAATGTCATGTTTTCTGTTCACTAGAAAATTGTGACAAGAATTTTTCTCGTTGAATTTGTGATATCAAGCATGAAACATCCCTGAGTTTACTATTTTTCCAATTTTTTGAACTGAAGAAGTTGTCATAGAGATTCACAGATAATCTGCTAATGGTTAAAATCGTTACAATAACTTCACTTTCTTTGCAGATTGACAAACCATTTAATCAGATTATTTCATCTCTTGCTGAGCATGAAAGTAGTCATCAACTTGAACCTGATAATCTGAATTCCAGTGGGCATCAGAAGTATTCAACCGAGGAATTTGAAATCCGGATATTTGAACCTGAGAAGTCTAGTAATCGATGGGAAACTAGGGCTACCATCCCAATGCAAGTATCTGAAAATGCCCTCACCATTCGAATGGTTACCTTAGTTGTAAGTTACAATCTACGTGTAGTTCATTCTGGATTCTTTTAGTACATTCTGTTTTATCATCTTTCTAATTTTGATGTGGAAGCTAAATATGTTTTGAACGTCAACTGCTACCCAAGTATCTGATATGGTCTTGGAGTTAAGGCCAGTTATTTAAACTCAAACTAATTTGCTGTGATTCAGGTTGTTCAGTCATGCCTTGAATAGATTCAATCATTTCCTATCTAAATAAAACCATGAATTGTATTAATTAAAACCACTAGGTTGTCCCTGAGTTGTTGGAGGCTTGACTTGATTTTCAAAACAATGAATTAGAGTATCTTGTAAACTCAAATAGAAGATTTATTATCATTGAATATGTCCAACAAAATCATATGCCATGACTAGTAAAAAAAATCTCATGTTACCTGTTGCATTTAAATAATGAAATCATAGTTAATGAAAAGACCTCATACAAGTAAAAAATAGCGAGAATAAAACAATCTAAGTTAGCATTCATTGCAAGTCCATAATTTCATGAACAAAGGTGGAACCATTCAACATTTAAATCAGAAACCAATACAATGTATTGTTAGACAATCACTAAACAAACTGGAATAGCTGGAAGTACTACTACAAACTTGAATACTACTAGAAATAGATTCAAATAGCAGAACCACAAACAGGCAACAATAAGAACACTAATACGAAAGCAAGACTAACAAGAAACAACTATGTAAAAATAATCACCAAGTTCTGACCCACAAGCTCGAGCTTGCTACATCGCCCCCCTAGCCGTTCAAGTCATGCAACTAACCTGTAGTGGAAGTATTACAAATAAAACAATGAAATATGCACTATAAAGAAATAAAATTATACTAAACACAAATCATAAATTATCAATTCATTAGGCAGGAGCTACTGGTCATATTAGGTCATGGTTGGCATTACCAATACATGGTTGGAAATTTCCATCGATGCCACTCTTCCTCTCCTTTCACATGTCATATCCTTTTTTTACTTTGATCATCCATGCATTAGTCAATGAATTAAATTAGGATGGATGAAGTAGAGAAATGTTTTTAGAGTATTATGTAATAGGAATGTACCTTTAAAATTAAAAGGAAAATTTTATAAAACTACCATTGACTTAGAATGTTAAGCTGTAAAATATAACCATATGCAAAAGGATAGCATTATAGAGATCCGAATGCTTGGATGGATTGGTAGTAATATTCTAAAGAATAAGGGAAAAAATGATTTTATTGGAAATAAAGGATTTGCACTAATTGAAGATAAAAACTCAGTTTAAGTGGTTTAGTCTTATCTTTAGAAGACCAAGGAATGCATTGGGTATAAGAGAAGAATTACTGTTTAGAAAAAATTAAAGAGTAGAAGAAAATTTAAAACTACTTGGTTAAGAGGTGAGAAAAAAAATTAAATTTATGTAATTTAATCGAAGATTTGATAATAGATAGAAATATATGGAAGAAAAGGATTCATGTGACTGACCTTACGAACTAAGATTATAGCTTGAATTGTTGTTGTATCATCCCTGCATTTCCCCACTGAACATTATGCACGCAATACAATACAGATGAAAGTTCTTTTAATCAATCATATGTGACCATCAACCTCTTTTTTCCCTTTGTCTTTGTTGTCTTTCTCCCTGTAAAAATTTTAAATCCAACAAATGAGGGAGTTGTAGGAGAGGAGGGTAGAGAGAGGTAACAGAAAAGGGTGGTGATGATACTACGACAGAAGATATGGACGAGAAAAGTGATCGCAGCAGTGCTGGGGGGCTCAAGAATGATGTGTGTAGGGAAGAAAAATGGGCGTCTAGGAGTGAAAATGGCTGCTTGTCGATGACAGTGACATCAAATGGAAAAAAAAAAGACAATGGTTTTGTCTAGTTGAGGGGTGGTAGATGAGCAGAAGAATAGGAGGTTGAAACATGGAAGAAGAGAACGTCAGAAAGACAATTTTGGGGTCTGTCTTCACCTTCACAGTAAGGTAGTGACAATGGCTAAGGTTTCTTTCTTTTATTTTCCTCTCTCAAAAACCTAAGCTCAGACAGATTTTCAGAAGATAATCAATAAGAGGATGACAAAGAGGACTTGTGACTCTCTCTCTCTCTCTCTCTCTCTCTCTCTCTCTCTCTTCTTAGTCTTCTTTGCTTATTGATTATCTTCTCAAAATCCATTTATGGCTACAATTTACACACTTCTTGGTGCACAAACGCCTTAAAATGGTAGATCTAGACAGGAACCAACAAGATCACCCTCTACTCTGCTAGATCTTTGAAGATCAAAGCTTAGGAAGAAGAGAAGAATCAAAATCCAACAGCTGGAACCTTTGTAGAAGTTGCATTTCAGAGAAGTGTAGGAAATATCAGCGTATCATGAAATCCAAATGTGGATCACTTGATACAAAGGCTTTATAAAAAATGAACCAGACCAGGCAACATAATCTGATTTGTGACCCTGATCTAGATATCAATGAAAACCATATATTTATTGAAATATATGGTTCTTTTGGATCAACATCCTCAATTTTTGATCTGGATTAGTGAAATTTCATCAATCCAGACTGATCCAATGTTCCATGGTTGTAGGGATGACAAAAAAGGATAGGTATATATGCACATCAAAACCATTGTTTTTTTAGTATCAGCCCTTGACTATCCTTATCCAAATGATATTAAAGGTGCTAGAATGTATAAAATAGGTAATGAAAGTCAATGTTTGCATCATGTAGTTCACATGCTAATTTGAGCAACTCTTGAACAACAATTGACCGTCATCTTCATTTTGTACACCCTAACTTGTATATATTTATCCGTACAAATACACTCATTTTTGTTGTATTTCAAGTTGAATCATATTTAGCATTGTCATTATTTTGATGTTAACATGATGTTTGCTAGAGCACACATGTTTCATTAAGTAGCTAGCAAAAAATTATCTTTTTTAAATTAAGATATTCTCCCTTACACTCTTTTTATGGCAAAAAATGCAAAATTCTTTTGTAGATATATGCATTTTTTATGGCTATTTTGCTAGTGATACTTACGCCATAATTGACATTGCATTGCAACTTTCAGAATAGCATGTCTAAAGAAAATGAGACTCTCTTGGCAATTGGGACAGCCTACATGCAAGGAGAGGATGTTGCTGGAAGAGGGCGTGTTTTGTTGTTTTCTTTCGGGAAAAACGTGGAAAACGGCCAAAACCTTGTAAGCATGATTGCCTTTGCAGATAATGCTGAATGTTATGTTATTTTATTTTCTGTTTCTTATATATTATGGCACTTTGTTTTCAGGTTTCTGAGGTTTATTCCAAGGAATTGAAGGGAGCTATTTCAGCAGTATCGTCGCTTCAAGGTCATTTGCTTGTAGCTTCTGGCCCTAAAATTACGTTGTACAAATGGACAGGAAATGAGCTTATTGGTGTTGCATTTTATGACACTCCTCCTCTACATGCTGTCAGCATGAACACGGTATGTAGTATGCACTTTGTATTTATTTTATGTTTACTTTGTTTAGATCATCAGATGTTTTAGCTGAAATATGTGGCCAGGATAAAAATTCTAAGTGGCTGGGATGTGTTTGTGTAGCCTGCTTGATTCTATACTTCACATTCATTATGAAGCTAAATTGCTAGAATGGAGTCTTCACTGTGTCCTTACCATGTAAATCAGTCTATCAATAAACTAAAAAAAATTGGGAATCCTATACTCACAATCTAAAAAATCTCTCTTGTATTGCATAGCATTGTGAATCCCCAATATCTTTCTGTTAGATGCCTTGTTGTAATCACCTCTGAATTGTTATTTTTTTTGAATGAAGCAACTTGTAAATCACATTTACATAAACTGTTCTTATTCATGTGATGATTTCTGATTGAACACATTAGTGGGTTTAGGTTTACACTAAATAAACTTAGGGCATGGATGGATTGACGAGATTAACACATTTAATAAACAGGTTAGGCTTGTTTATAGCATGAACCTGCTTACAACCCATTCAAGGTATCATTTGTGATTGTCAAATTAACACCAAGGCCTAGTAATTTCCTCCAAGTCTCTAAATCTACAATGGTGCAACTGGATCTGTTTAGTGAACTTAACCAAAATAACAACCCCTAACAACTCTTGAATCAAAGATCTAATTTTTATTAGGAATGTATTAATAAAATTAATTTTATCCTGATCTGTGACATCCCATTTAAGGCATTATATTTTTTAAAGATGCTAATGGGTTAGGTGTGTTATTTCATTTCAAACTGTTAATATGTGTACTTTCGTGTCTAGATGCACCTGGATCCAATTATGGGAGCAATCAATTTCTGCAGTTAAAGTCTCTGTTTTGATGTATTTCGTTGTGATTCACAACTTTTGTCTGCTCCTATTTGAGAATGTTGTTTTCTGTTCCTGGACTATTCCACAAGAGTCTTTTTTTCTTTGAGGTTTAATAAAATCTCCTTTGCTTTCAAGAATATGAGCGCATGCATAGTTATTATAGTGCCATTCAGGAGCACACGAGTCATATGGGAAAGTATTTAATTAATTGGTTAATTGTAGTATATATTTATCAATCCAACAAGAATCCACTGCTTCAGAAGCTGCTTTCGCCTTTGAGATTTTTTTTTCAAATCAAAAAACTGTCTTGCAATCTTTGGCTTGCCCTATGGAGTATGGACACCATGGACTTTGACGTCTCTTGTGGTCCTTCTCCTACCCATTGGATGAGCCTCTCTGTCACTATACTGTAACTGAAAAATCCTCAGCCTGCGAAGAAGACCTCTCCTTGTAGTGTCAACTTGTGTGCATCAACCTCTCTCACGTGCATTGACAACTACCTCTTTGTCTTGTATAGAAGACCTCTTGGATAATCTTTCTCAGGCAATCCCTCCTGCTTGTCTCCAGCATTGTGCAATGTAGCATGTGCATTGTCATCCTCTTGGCATTATGCATTATCTATCACCTTCATTTAATGTAGTAAGAAAAAGAAAAAGAAAATTGGTGGTAGTGAAAAAGAAAAGAAAATTACAAAAATGAAAAGGAGAAAAAAAGATAGAAAAATATTTAATATTCTATCATCAATCATCCAACTACTTTTAAGGTTTGTAAAATATCTTTACTTAAAAATCCACATTACTTTCAAGATTTATTGAACATCTCATGTTAAAAATCTCTTTTAGGGTTTGTGGAATACTTTATATTAACTATTTATATTAAATCTCTCATATTGAGTTATTGATAATGATTATATTTGTCGAAGCATGTGTGTAAGCCTCTTAATATATTTGCTTGCATAACATTGCTATTACTTCTATATTTTTGTTTGTTTTGTATCTCATTGTTATTTTGTGAGTCTATTACACATTAGATGCTCCAACTTGATGGGAAGTGTTAGAATTTAGATATTAGGGTTTGAGTTGTAAATGAGCTTAGTTCTAGTTATTTTGTATCTTTTATGTTGCTTTTATATATAGAAGTACATATAAAGGTTTATGCTTTGTTAATAAAATACATCCAATCTTCCACCTATTTTTTCTTGTTCAACAATATATTTAAAAAATTAGTCATACCTGTATCCACATTTTGTAACCTCTTCACCTTTTCATCAGGAGTGATATCTGTGTCCTTCAATTTGGAAAACTGAATATCCATTTTCGTACCCATTTTGATACTTTTATCTATGTCCTTGGGCATCATAGGCTGGGGTCAAAACCTACTTATTAATTGTCGTGATTGGATGTAGATCAAACTGTGCCATGTCATAATTGAATCAATCCATTTATGACATGCACACAATTTTGCTATTCTCTATTCAACCATCCCAAAAAATTTCATGGCATGACCATCCTATCCTCAACCCTCTATTAATAACTAGGATCTTGTGCCACTTCACAAAGAGAAAACATGTAACCTATCCACAGAGGTTTGAATTATGTTGTCAACCAAAGTGCGATTAAACGTGGCTGTTATTGCTGCCGTTTCTTTCTATTTTTAGTTCATTAAAGGGGTATCAAGTTGAAGAATTAATGGCTAGCTAAATGCAAGGTAGAACCAACCATTTGTTACTTGGCTTAGTAAATACAGTGTGTACATGTACGTGTGTTTTTGGCTGTCAAATGCTATCTTAGGATATTTATCATGAACAAGGTGTAACATTATATGATTATAATATTGTTGAAATAATTTCAGGTGAAGAATTTCATCTTGTTAGGTGACATTCATAAAAGCATATATTTTCTCAATTGGAAGGAACAAGGAGCTCAGTTGAACTTACTGGCCAAAGATTTTGGATCTCTTGATTGTTATGCTACAGAATTCTTAATTGATGGAAGCACTTTAAGCCTTGTGGTGTCAGATGAACAAAAGAATATTCAGGTAACAGTTACCCCCTAGCAATATTTGGTACTTTTTCCCGTATTCTTGATACCAGTGGTTTCTGGTATACTATGTCCAGTTGCTTAAATTACTAGAAATGATTATGGACGTAATTCTAGCTTTTAGTATCACCTAGCGCCTGGCATTTGTAGTGGTTGGGTCAAGCTAAGACAGAGCTTGTAGTAGTGATCCTTTATAATGGAAGCCCTATTTGAAATAGATTTTTTACAAAATTTTCTGATCTGTACATGCGTGGACACCAAATTTGAAACATTGAAGTATTGTTAAATGGCTTTCAGTAACTTAATTTTCTTCATTTGCTTAATGCCGTGCCAATTCATTGGGAAATTTCAATTTAAACTCAATAGAATATACTCGATTTGTTTGACATGAGGATGCATGGTTCATTTTAGTTATGCTATATTTTACATTTGTTTAGCAACTATCTAGTCAGGAAATCTCTAGATGAACCACTTCAGTTACATGTTATCAAGGAGTGCAGCACAAACTTTATTTTCTCGTATTTTTAGGATGGTAAATAATTTTAGATCCCCAGTTATTGTTGCATTATCCACGTTATTCGTGTACAGAGTGCAGCATGCCAGCATCAGCTTACTTTGTACGGTCTTATGATAGAAACATTCCAGAGCGTTGGTCATTCCTTGCGTGAAGTAGGAACCCCACTCCAGATTCAAACTGGCTTAGCTTTTTTTAGTAGTGATTGCCTACCTATCATATTCTATTAACTTGTTAAAGTACCGAGTCACCTGAAAAACTGGTGCACGATCTCAAAATTCATCTTTTTTTCACCATGGCTAATATATTGTTTGTTTCATTGAACAACAGCTTAAGAACGAAACTTTCGAGGAATGATTGCCTAAGCTTGAAATTTCGTCTATTTCCATTTTCCTCGGTTATTTGTTTTGCTAATTTCAGTCTAAAATGTTGTGGATAAATTCAGATATTCTACTATGCCCCAAAAATGTCTGAGAGTTGGAAGGGACAGAAGCTTCTAATTAGGGCTGAATTTCATACTGGAGCACATGTTACAAAGTTCATGCGATTGCAAATGCTTCCTGTTTCCTCAGATCGAACTAGTCCAGCATCTGAGAAGACCAATAGATTTGCTCTTTTGTTTGGCACTCTTGATGGGAGCATTGGCTGCATAGCACCACTTGATGAGCTTACATTCCGCAGGCTTCAGGCACTTCAGAAGAAGTTGGTTGATGTGGTTCCTCATGTATGTGGACTGAACCCTAGAGCTTTCAGACAGTTCCGTTCTGGTGGGAGAGCACATCGCCCAGGCCCCAACAACATAGTGGATTTTGAGCTGCTTTGCTGGTAAGTTACCATTTTCTCATAAAATTTAGTATAACACTATTTATATTGTGTTGATATTTTTATATTATTTTTTAAATTTACAGGAAAAATTTATATATGTTTGTTTATTTGCCCAATTGTGTTACAAAGGCACCGAATATTTGATTATTTGTGTAGCCAATAGCCCAATAAAATTGGTCTGACGCATAAAGTGGCAATACTTGAAAATTGAAGTTAACAAAGAAATTCCCCTGAAATAGAACGAAAATATAAAAAATGATTAGAGATAATGGAAAAATTTTAGAATTACAAAAATATAATAACAAGAACAATTGAATTCATAATATCACTACATAGAATCGGTGGAGTTTTATGAATTGCAAAATATTATAGAGAAAATAATGATTGATGGAAAGGAATTAAGAAAAAAAATTCATTTTGTCAAAGAATTGATTATTGTTACACCATATTGATTTTCAAACTTTATCTTGTCTCTATACGTACAAAAGGTATCGCTTCCATCATTCCTCATTGTTGATGTGCACAAACAATCTTAGCATTCATTTCACTATTTTAGACATTTGCCTTTGAGCTTTCATAAAAATAACTTAGATGCTAGGATTGTCTAATTTGTTGCATACATGGACCTCAGATGGGAATTTACTTACCTCCTGAAAATCCCATTGTTCTTTCTGTAAAAGCAAGACTTTCAAGTTTTTTAGTGACCCTTCAAAACTAGAAAAAGAAAAGGGTTTTCCTTAGCACTTGTGGATCTTCTTCATCTTCTGGCCAGATAAATAGTCAATTCTTATTACTGCCTAGATCTATAAATTCAATTATGATGCCTCATTAATTAATATGCCTGCGCTTGCATGTCTTTGTACGCACATTTCACAATGTCCTAACCATAATGTTATCACATGGTTGGACAGTTATGAAATGCTTCCACTGGAGGAACAACATGAGATTGCTCATCTGATCGGAACTACAAGAACGCAGATACTCTCCAACATGAATGATTTATCGGAAGGCACAAGCTTTCTGTGACAAGCGTGAGCCCCCTACCTTTGCTACAGCTTCTGATCAGGTATTAAACAAGTCAACTTCTTATGGCCAACTGCAAACATCCAAATTTGTGGACCGAATTGAAAAAATCATTTCCATTTTTGTTCCTCAACGCCACTTCTGCAATCATCAGGGTTGACAGCCTGTGGGCACTTTTGAAGTTAAAAACGGTGGAATGTTGGGGAATTGGTCCCCACCCCCACACCCCCCCCCCCCACCCCCCCCCCCAAAGTGCATGAGGTCCAGATCAGTTTCTTTTTTTATTGGATTGCTTTGTTTAGATGTTGCTATTATTGACTATTCTAGGATAACCTGGCAATTTCCTGTCCCAACTCTTAACGTTTTGTAGAGTTGTGTTCATGTATACAAATTCTCTCCATAAAAAAAGAAAAACCCTTAATGTTAAACATTTTCTTCTTTCATGCAATTCTTGCAAAGAACGTGATTCCTTTTATAACATAATGGGATTAAGGTATTGATTTTTGTTGCATGATTTCAGAAACATGCCTTTATAAAAAAGTAGGGATTTTAGTGAAGAGGTTTGATGGACACTTGGACTCATTTGCTCCACCATCATTATGTTAGACTCTATACTTTTGCTGTAATCTTATTATC
The DNA here is from genome assembly GCA_024699675.1 of Amphibolis antarctica. NCBI lineage: Eukaryota > Viridiplantae > Streptophyta > Magnoliopsida > Alismatales > Cymodoceaceae > Amphibolis > Amphibolis antarctica. The sequence continues at coordinate 49,235 of JAMKPZ010000477.1, read as the reverse complement.
TAAGGTCAGTTGCATGAATCTTTTTCTTTCAATTATTTCTATTTATTATCAATTCTTCTGTTAAATTTTATAAAAATTTAAATCTTTTTAAAAAAAAATTCTTAACCAAATAATTTTAAGCTTACATTTACTCCTTTTAATTTTGTCTGCATTAATTAAATAAATTTGCATATGTTTATTAGATTTAATTCTCAGCATCTGCTTCCCATGCTTAAAAGCCACGCGAGAAAACAGAGACACATCTGAAGGATGGAGAATAAGCACCAAACTTTAAAAGAAACATCCACCATGGTCTCAGCCATCTAAGGTTTTTCTTCCTTGAAAACATCATATTGATGGCTAAGCTTTGCCCTCCTTTTCTTTTTTTTCCCTCTAAGGTAGCAAACTAGTAACCAATAGTGTACATTGTAGTCGGCATTTTTCATCTTATATGTTTTTTAGGGGAGTTTGTGGATAAAGGAAAATTTGAAAAAAAAATTCAATTTTTTAAGTGCACCCTGATAAATGTGAAAAAAATTTAATTTTTTTTGTTCTACTAGTTAGGTCAGGAAAATTCTTATAATTAACAGAAATTTCATCATAATACACTCTTCTGACATTGTGTGTCTTGTTTAACTTCTTCCATTCATTGTTGAACTCGCAATTACCTTAAAAATGTGAAATTATGTTTGAAATGTTAAAATATAGAATATTTATAAATTTTATTTAAATTAATTTTCTGAAATTTTCATAATGTGCATAGTCCTTTTTTTTTTCCTGATTTTCCTTTTTCATTAACATTTCCATTTCTTAAATTTTCGACATACACAAATGGTAAGGGGGGGGGTTTGTGGAAAAGGAAAAATTGAATTTTTTTTTTTACTTTTAGGCACATCCTAGAAAATGTGAAAATATTTTAATTTTTTCCATTACTATAATTGTAGATTTTTTATAATTGAAGAAAATTTCAATCACGATGTACTCTCCTGACTTCGTGCATCTTTCCTAACCTCTTCCAACCATCATTGAATTTGTGACTATATGGAAAATATGAAATTATATTTGAAGTATTAAAATATAGAATATCTATAAATTTTGTTTAAATTAATTTTTTGAAATTTTCTTAACATACACAAATAGTCTTAAATTTTTTTTTGTTTTCTAATTTTTCTTTTCCATTTCCTAAGGAGAAGGTAGCAAGGCGATGTGTTAATTTTCTCAAGTAGAAGTTCCTTCCCCAGGGGAGAGGGGGCAAAGTGGGGAAAGACATCGAAAAGTTTAAATATTTATATGTTTGAAAAGTTTAACTTTTTAGTCAAATTTTTCTTCTTGCAAAAACACCTTATAATTTGAATACACTTAACTTTTCGTTTCTAGACTTTTCAGTTTACACAAACTCTTTTTAAATTTTCATTTCTTAGATTTTTAATGTATACAAACAAGTTCTTAAAATGAGAAAACTTTTGGTTTTTTTACTTTTTTCCACTATCAGAGAAAAAAGTGTCAGATTTAAGAACATTGTATACTACCTTTTGTATTGAGAGGCTGCCAATGTGGTCCTTGTTAAGAGACCATTACTGTAGGGTTCATGGGCATTGTGACCATTGTCTGCTTAAAGACGAGCAGTTACTTCTGATCTGTCCAACATCAATGAACACCATTTTCCACGCTCAAATTGCTGCATTGGCTGGATGGGAGAGGAAAGCAGGAGTAGGAGACCATCCTGTTGTCTGCCACATCATTCTCTGCCATTAAACAGAGGAAACAAAGTTGCAGAAATCCATGGAAGGGCACTTGTGGAATGTTGGTGGTGATGGTACCCAGATGGGTCTCCACCCACCCTGCATCAGAAAGTGATGAAGGTGGGTGGTGGAACTTGGAACTTTTAGCTTTATTTTAACATTTTTCTTGACTTATGATTTTATTTATGTACTTACAAGTGTATTTATTTATGAGTAATGTATGTAAACTTGTCTGATATCTGAAATTTTGTTTCAAAATTAATTGACAATGAGTAAAAAAAAATTATCATTAGCATGTTTAAATTTAATCTTTGTTTTGATCATTGAGATTATTTTTAATATAAAAGTGGTGATGGGAAGTGATGGATTTTAACCTAGATGGCCATGTTTTTATTTTGGCATGAGAGCAAAAGGAGGGGTAAAACAGTGGGTTGTATTATGGGTGCGTTGTGAAAAGTTTCAGCTTGTTCTGGGACTTGAAAAAAGTTGAAGTTAGAATTAATTTTATGAATAGAGTTAGAATTGTATAATAATTAAGGTGATAAAAATTTATATATTAAAATTTATACAATAATAATGATGTTACAAGTGATTTTAAACGTTAATTAGAGTCACTTTAAATAATGCCGCAGGTGGTTTGTGTTCGTCACATGTGAATGATGACGGAATGAGTTGGCTTGACCTTGAAATTTTAATTAATATATGACTTGTCAAAAGATTTGTCTCTGGCCTCACACAGGCTTTATTTTGTAAACCTAGAACAGTATGTTTTGAAAATTTAATAGAGTTTCAATTTTAACTCTAATAACTATAGAAAGTTTAAAATTGAGGGTGTGTTTGGAGACAATTGTTTTTAACTTTGGAAGTTGAATTGAGTTAAAGTTGGAGTTGATTTTGCAAATAGAGTTTAAATTGTATAGTAATTTAGTTGATAAAAGTTTGTATATTGAAATCTATGTAATAATAATGATGTTGAAAGTGATTTTGAGAGTTAGAAGAAATTAAAAATAAATGAAGTTTAAAAGTAGTTTTGTAAATAATGTTAGAATTGTATATTAAGTTGTGAGGTGACGTATGAGAGTTTTATAGAATTGAAATTTGAGTTGAACTAACCAAATAAAAAGACATTTGACTTGTAATTGGTGCCTTGGAAATATACTGTTCTTGGTTTTATTTTTTTGGAAAATTATTAACATAATTTTACTACAATAGTAGAGTTTTAAGCCTAAGGCTATAAGTTTAGTAAGAATCCATCCTATTCTTGGTTTTAAATGCTTCACAACTATTATCAACTATTTTATTTCACAATGTCTAGTTCATCTTTATCCAATCAAGAGTTCATTGTTGTTGAACAACTATTATAATTGTATGGCTTAGATGCTCACATATCTTCCAGATGTATTAATTTAAAATTCATAAAAATTATATTTGAAACAAATCTTTATGGAAGAGTAGCATCTATTTATTTCAGTGGTCTTTTTTATCATAGCAAATTCTAAGTTGATGTATTTAAATGGTAGAATGAATATTTATACCATTTTCAGTTACAAATGCTTGCAACCCTAGATCAGTTGTGTATTTATCTTAATCAGTTTTGTAACAAATGAATAAAATATACCACTACAAATATTTTATGATGAGTCAAACCCTACTAAAAATATTGATGATAAGTCACAGTCTCTGATGGAGTTGACTAATGCAGTGCACTACAAGAAACAGACCATGTGGATCATATTCCCTCTTGAAGTCTAAGCTTTGGGTAGTTTAGTTAATCATGATTATGTAAACACACTTGCATTCTATTATAATTTAAATACCATGCTAGAATTGGGTTTTTGTGTATAAATTATTAGGATAAAATTGAGTTTTTTTTAAAAAAAATATTATGATAAATTCTATCTTTTACTTGGTAGCTATTTTCTTGATGTGTAAATATCATGATAAAATTGAGTTTTCCAATATTCAATGCATATTTTTTTGAAAGATTTTGACTTTGACCTAATATATACAAAGTAGAAGAAGAAGAAGAAAATGTTCGATTGTTTTTGACAAGTTACTCAAAGGGAATTCATTAATAGATGTGGATTAATAAGACATGGAGGCATTAGATCAATTCTTGTATGATAGAAAACAACTCCAAATGGAAGACCCACTTTGTATTCATGTACATCCCTTACAAACACTAATCATCTCAAAGATCACACTGATCAAGTGTAAGTACATGTATCTGTGTCTATGTGTGTGTATGTATATCTGTTTGTTCCTTATTCTGTTTGTTAACAACTCAAGCATATTTCAACAGAGAGCGAAATTATCGAAGAAAGATGTTGCTTAGATCATAACCTAGCTTGTTGAGGCGGTATTGTCAAAAGCTATAATTCAAACATGTCTTCTAGTTGAAGCGAGTTGTTTGATTTTTAGTCATGAAAACGATCAACAACAAATTAATCCAAGTACCGCGCATGCATGGATGAGGCTCTTGGGATCCCAATCCCACATGCATTGCACGTGCGCACGCCAAAACCTTGCAAAGAGACCAACCCTAAGCATGTGGGTTAGTGATGTTTCCCATGTGTCCCCCCACCCCACCTTCTCCATCTTCCTTTTTGCCATTTTGAAAATTCCATAGTCAACATTTGGTTGGTCATCTCCCTCTCTCTCTCTCTACCTCTTTCTTTCTCTCTCTATTTCTATGTGTGTGTGTGTATATACATATATATACACACATATACATGCACCATAGTTGCTCAAACCTAACATGATCAAAGTCTACATCTGAGTCCACTAACTCATGACCACTCTCACATGACAAACACTAATCCACCACCACCATCACTCTCATTCTTGTCAACCTCCGTCGACATATCAAGTGGTAAGTAGTCGCGAACTTAATGCAAAATTCTTGTAGATTTAATACATAAATATTTAAGATTAAAGGATGGTTTGTGTCTTTGGAAAGTACGAGAAATGATAGAAAATAATAAGTCAAATTCTTGTAGATTTAACACAAGTATTTAAGATTAAAGGGGGAGAGGGGGGGGGAAGGGGGTTTGTGCACATTGAAAATCTTGAAAAAGATAAGTTTTGAAAAAAAATCTAGATTTTCAAGTGTTTGTGTATCTTGAAAAATTTGGAAAAATTTTAAATTTTTTCATCACTACAAGTATAATTTTTTCTATCATTTCTCACCTATTGGGTTAGGAAAATTCTTACGGTTGACAGAAATTTCATCACAACGTACTTTTTTAACCTTGTGTGTCTTGCTTAATCTTCCATAACCTTTGCTAAACTCGTAGTTATAAGGAAAATATGAAATTATATTTAAAATGTTAAAATATAAAAATTAATTTTTTAGAATTTCTACAACGTGTACAAATAGTCCTAAATTTTTTTCTATTTCATAAATTTCTATTTCTCAACATTCGAATGTGTACAAACCAACCTTAAAGGGAGGTTTGTGCCTTTAAAAAACATGAAAAATGATAAGAAATAAGAAATTAAAATTTTTATTATTTTGCATACTTTCCAAATGTACAAACATTCTCTTAAAAGTAAACAAGTATTGGACATGAAAAACAAATCAATGCAACAAAGAGCAAAAGAATGTGAGGACGTGTACAATGCGAGGAGTAGTTTCCAACTCTTATTGTACAACTCAAATCTATTTGACACCTTTTTGTACAGCTCTAGTAGTTGTAATCCAAAGCTGGCCTTGCCAAACAACCTCTTAATGTTAGGTAAGAAGTCAATTGTAGAATCTTTACTTAGGTTATATGTTTATTTTAGGTCGCAAGCGCTTTGCTACGGAGCTATGAAGCAACACCAGTGACACTACAAGAGATGAAAAAGCATCTACTAATGGAAGAAAATGCCAATCTTAGATATAATGTTGAGGAGTTAAATAATGTAGATGCAAAATTTACTTTTGGTAGAAATGATTTGAATATATTAATTTATTCACAAAGCTCATATGCCTATAGATATGGACTTGGTTATAACTCCACTTATGTCTCAAATGATACATCTTACAGAGGATGATTTATAAGAAAATTGCCAATTATATAGAAATTCCTTTTTTGTTATAAGAAAATGTGTAAATAAAATATGGCTACTTGTTGGTTGTAGATAATGTAAAAAACATGAAGAAAATTGAAAGAATGTATATATGAAAATGCATGTGTTATTTATATAGAATATTCTATGTACAATGTACTTTTTTCATTCTCAAATTGTATTTATTACTTTATCAAATTAATTTTATGGGTACCTACCAATACCAAGAGTAAGGAAAGAAATTATAGATTTCAAATTCAAAAAAAAAAACCCATCATTTTCAAAATAAATAAATAAATAAATTGTTTGTGAGTAGATGTTGACTCTATAAATATATATATGTATATATGTTGGGTGCTTGCTTGTCTTTTTTGGTACAAAAGTAAGTAATTCCAATTTTTTTTGAAAAAAAGGTATCATGAGTTTATAAACATCTAAAATATTATGAAAAACATCTTTAAATATAAAGTAATAATTCATTTTTTTCTTCAACTTCCACTAATAAGTTAGAATTTAAGAGATCTTTGACATCCCAAAACCCCTCCAAACACCTAACTTAGAATTGATTTGTTGGTATTTGTGTTGTCCCTTGATTAAAAAAAAAGTTTAACCTAAAATATTTAATTAAGTCTAGAAAAATGATTGGAAAATGAAGAACTTCACCTATTCAATATCAAAATCATTTCCATTCAAGTCACCACCATAATCCCAAAAAAGAGAGAGAGATCATTTGGATTTAGACTACTTGTGTTCTTGGTCTCCCACGATAAACTTCTTGGTCACAACCACATCACACTTTTTCTTGGGTGTTTGACAAAGATGACTCAAGATAACATCACACTTTTCTTAGGTACCCTCTCATTATCAAACATAAAATAGGTTTTGATCTTACTTTCTTAGATACTCTATCATCGCTTGAGATATCTTCTTAATATTTACTCTCTTTTTTTTCTCTTGCTACCTTCTAACTTGAGTTTCTTACTTCCGAAGATAGCTCATGCACTAAAGTATCACCATTTATCAATCATTCTAACTTATTTTCTGTAATAGACTTACCTTTATAAAACTCTACTCTTTCGATCCTTACTCTAACTATTAACGATAATATTGATGGTCTAGTCTTTTTTCTCGTTGGGTGGATACACACCATGATAATTTTAGCAATACTTAAGTTGTTCTTCTTCTTTTTTGTCTTTTAGACTACTCCTAATCTCTCTTCACCCCCACCCATATCTTTTCTTGGGCTATCTCGTTTGTCTACATGCGAACTCTTTAACTTTTTGTAGTTTTACAACTGTATCATTTTATCAATACAACTTTAATCCATTCATCAAAAACACGAAGGTTTTTGAAAATATCTGAAATATCCATGTATCAATATTTACTCTAAAATATCTGAAAATTGCTTAAAACCCTCGTTTAAGGTCGACTCTAATTGACTCCTAAAAACACGTACTCCTAATATCATTATTACTGTACAAATAAACTTCCACCATCTTAGTTATTATACAGCTTTGACTATATTTATAAAATTAACTCTAATTTCAATTTTATCCAACTTTTTCACGGTAAAACACGAAGCACCTCCTAAACCTTTTAACTGTGATATTACTTATTAAGATCAAGTGTTACCACTAAGCTAAAATCTTAATATTATAAAAGAGCTTTTTAATTTCTTTTAAGGCATAATACAATACCTACAAATCTATATCGAAAGTAATTCTTAATCATCTAGCCTATAGTTTTCAATCATAACCCCTTTGTCAATGTAGAACGTGAGGTACTTCCTTAAACACAAGTAACTTTAATCAGAACATGTAAAGAAAAAAGTGTGCTGAACACCTAACATCCTCAAAGGTCAACCTCAGCCTCCATGGAAGTAGTGCCTTCTACCTTCCTCACACCACTCACCCAAATGTCCATGGAAAGCCAAAGGCATCACAGCTCCACCCTCTTCTCCTTCTTCCTCTGATTCCTTGCATCTTCCTCCTTCTTCAACCCTGGTATAAAAAGGTTGGGAACCGCATCTCTGTGTCTCTCCACCTCTTCATCTCCTCTTTTTCTTCTGAAGAAAGAAAGAAAGAAAGAAGGAAGGAAGGAGAAGGGTATGGATCACTGATCTCCTTCTGTTTCCCATGGTCTTCTTCCATATTATTATTATAACAAAGAGAGCGCAAGTGGAGGAAGAGGAATAAAATAGTACCCAAACACAGAGCACGGAGCACCACAATCGCCGGAGACCCACCATGGCCCTGGACTCATGGCTCCTGCGGATGAGATGGGCATTGTCTTCAGCGAGGTCCATGACCGCCACCACCAAACCCATCGTCCAAAACCCACCAAAGACGATCGGAATCTTGTGCTTCGAGGTCGCCGGAATCATGTCGAAGCTCCTCCACCTCTGGGACTCCCTCTCCGACCACCACCTCTTCCTCCTCCACCGCGAATCCACCTCACTCCCCGGCATCCGGAAGCTCGTGTCCGACGACGACGCCTTCCTGCTCTCCCTCGCTTGCGCCGAGTTCACCGACTCCCTCCGCGTCGCCGCCGACAACATCTCCCTCGTCCTCGCCCACCGATGCGCCGACCAGACCCTCCGCGGCTTCCACGGCCGGTTCCGAGAGTACGCCGACAGCGGCCGATACGAGGAGGGGTGGGCCATGGGGTGGAGGGAGATGGAGGCGAAGGCGAGGAAGATGGAGAGGTTCGTGGCCGTCACCGGAGACTTGCGCCGGGAATTGGAGGAGCTGGGGGAGATGGAACAGTGTTTGAAGAGACTACTCCTCCTCCGGAGCTCCACCTCCACACCCTCCAAGACGGCGACGACGGCCGCCGCCGACGTCCGGCGGGACATCTTGTGGAAGAAGCAAGTGGTGAAGCGTCTCGAGGAGGCGTCGCTGTGGGTGAAGACCTTCGACGCCGTCGCTCTTCTCCTCTGCCGGTCGGCGTTCACCGTCTTGGCCAGGATCAAGCAGGTGACCAACCAACCACTCCACAGCTTCGCCTACCGATCACAGATTAAAATCTCCTTCGTTTCTGATGTATAAATTGTTACGATTCAAATTATTATATAGTTTTAATTCTGTTTAAAAAAATAACTTCAATTTTAATTTTTCCAACCAGGTGTTCTACTTCTCGGCAAACGGGACGCCGCCGCCGCCACGTTCCTCCGTGTCCTCTGTAGTACACCCTTCCTCAGACATCTCGCCGATTTCCGACGAACAGAGCATCGTGCCATCGACGAAGAAACAACAGCTTGGGTTCTTCGCGCGTAGCTCGGCGACCCTCGTGCGGCCGCCGTCGACGCTCGGCTCCGCCGGCTTGGCGCTACGGTACGCCAACATAATACTGGTGATCGAGAAGATGATACGGTCGCCGAGATCGATAGGACCAGACGCGAGGGACGAGCTTTACTCGATGCTGCCGGCGAGCCTACGCTCCACGTTGCGGCGGCGGTTGCGGCAGGTTGCCGGTTGCGCCGCCACCGACGCACGCCTAGCGAACGCGTGGCGGGCGGCCTTGGACATGATAATCGACTGGCTGTCGCCGCTGGCGCACAACACCATCCGCTGGCAGTCGGAGCGAAGCTTCGAGCGACCGGGCTCGGCCACCGGCGCCACCACTCCGACGCCACCGGGGGTGTTGGTTCTGCAAACGCTGCACTTCGCCCTGACGGACAAGGCGGAGGCGGCGGTGGCAGAGCTCTTGGTAGGGCTAAACTACGTGTGGAGGTTCGAGATGGCGATGGCCACGAAGGCCTGTGCTAAGTCGCCGCCGCCGCCGCCGCCGGCCGAGCAAAAGGACTTGTCGGCCGCCTGACTATCGTGCTTTTTCAGTCCTCTGTAGTTAATGAAATTTTAACTTTAGTATTTGAGAAATTTTTTATTAAAATTTAAATTTAAGAAAAATAACATGTTAAATATAAGCTTGTAGAGTTTCATTTGAAGGGTGTATTAACGAGCAGTTTTTTTTAATTTTGGTAGTTAAAAAAATTGAAGTTGGAGTGAATTTTGTGAACGAAGTAAATTATATAATAATTTAGGTAATAAAAATTTATAAAAAATACTTTGAGTGTGTTAGAGGAAAGTTTCAATTAACTTTGAGAGTTTAATAAAATTGAAATTGAAATTAATTTTTTAAATAAAGTTAGAACTATAAAGTAATTAAGATGATAAAATTTTATGTATTAAAATTCATATAATAATAATAATAATTTTAGAATGTTGTTATTATTAACCTCAAACGAGACCTTTATTTATTATCTACATTTTTATCGCAAAAATTGGTGTGTAAATATTCAAAAACGTAGCGTAAAAATTAAAAATATAAAAATTTAAAATTCAAAGCTAACGTTTATTCGTTAAAATTATATTATCCGTAAAATCTTAAATTTACCTTTTTAATATTTTTTGTGTAACGTAATTGGTATTTCATGATTTTAATATTATAAAAATGAAATTTTGAATAGATATTTAGAAAATATTTTACGATATTTTTATTTTATGAAAATTTTTAAGATAATAATTACAATAGTTTTTTTGAAAGTAATTATTACAATAGGTATTTTAAAATATTTTAAATTGTTTAAAAATATTTAGAAAATATTTAAGATACTGTTGTTTATAAAATATTTTAAAAATATTGACGTGAGAGAAAATCAGAAATTGAATATAAGACCTTTGGATTTATTTTTTTGAAAATTATTACTTTTGTTATTAATAAATTTTAAAATAAAATGTCTAAAACGTGAAATAGATATTTATAATATTTTTAACTAATTAGAAAAAATGTATTAATATTAAAGTCAAGATAAATTAAGGTTTCGTTTGATTCTAATTTTTTTTATCTTTTAAAATTACTTTTAATATCATTATTATTATTATACATATTCTAATATATACACTTTTATTATTTAAATTACTATATAATTCTAGTTAACTAACTTTAGATTCATTTAGTAGTAACTTTTTTGTATCAAATGTCTTGTTCTTTATTTCACTTTGACGTAAGAGTGAGAAAAAATAATTTTTAGGAAAACGATTTTGAAATGAAAGATAAAGAAAAGTAATTTTGATAATAGAATAAATAAATTAGAAAATATAAATATCATCGTAAAATTAAGAGTATTTTTAAAAATTAAAAATTCAAAAAAAACCTTCAATTCTAAAAAAAACTATCCCTAAAACATCATTTACTTTCTCCTACTTAATCTTATTTTTAAAAAAATAAGATTAGCACCGTAAATGAACCCTAAGACAGTTGAAGCATTGAAGGGGGGTGTGTTGTGTAGTGGTAAGTAGTAAAAATCATTTTCTTCAAAAAAATGAAAAGTGGCTGCTCTGCAGATTTCAGCGACAAATCCTTCAAACCCTCCGCTCTGCTCCTCCCAGATCCACTCTCCTCCGCCGCCGGGAAATGGCTTCTCCGCCGCAGGAAGAAGCCAATTCCCCGCCGCTGCCGTCATCGCAGCCTCCGCCGCCCTCCCGGATCACCTCCCTCGTCATCCCTTCCCTCGACCGTATCGTCAAATCCGCCTCCTGGCGCAAGCACTCCAAACTCTCTTCCCAGTGCAAACTGCTGATCGAATCGTTCCCTTCGCCTCACGCGTCCCCTTCATCCCCCACCTCACCTCATTCCTCCCTCCCCGGCCCTCTCGACGACTACTCGGTCTCTGACGCAGACGTCATCCTCTCCCCGCTCATTGCCGCCGCCGGCTCTGGCTTCCTCAAGATCGCAGATCCCGCACTCGACTGCCTGCAGAAGCTCATCGCACATGGACACCTGCACGGCGAGGTAGACGCGGATCCGGAGTCCCCTCCCGACGTGAAGTTGCTGGTAAGGGTGATGGAGTCGGTGTGCAAGTGCGCGGATCTCGGGGACGATGCTGCGGAGCTGCTGGTTCTGAAGACGCTGCTGTCGGCCGTCACGTCTACCTCGCTCCGGATCCACGGGGACTGCTTGCTCCGGATAGTGAGGACGTGCTACGACGTGTATCTGGGGAGTAAGAACGCGGTGAACCAGACGACCGCCAAGGCGTCGCTGATCCAGATGCTGGTGATTGTGTTTAGGAGGATGGAGGCTGACTCGTCCACGGTGCCGGTGCAGCCGATTGTCGTGGCAGAGCTGATGGAGCCGGGGGACAAGGGAGGAGGAGGAGCGGGGCAGGTCGATGTGAACATGACTCAGTTCGTACAGGGGTTCATTACCAAGATTATCGATGACATCGATGTCGTGCTGAATCCTGCAACTCCACGGGCGGTTGGCGGTGGGGGAGTGCATGATGGGGCATTCGAGTCGACGGCAGTGGAGACGACCAATCCGGCCGACTTGCTGGATTCCACGGATAAGGATATGTTGGACGCCAAGTACTGGGAGATCAGTATGTACAAGACGGCGCTGGAGGGGAGGAAGGGCGAGCTTGGGGTGGATGGGGAAGGAGACGAGGATTTGGAGGTGCAGATTGGGAGCAAGCTGAGAAGGGATGCGTTTCTGGTGTTCAGGGCACTTTGTAAGCTCTCGATGAAGTCTCCTCCCAAGGAATCTCTAGCTGATCCTGCACAGATGAGGGGGAAGATCGTGGCTCTGGAGCTGCTCAAGATCTTATTAGAGAATGCAGGGGCTGTCTTCAGGACAAGCGAGAGGTACCAGACAATTTTCATCATTGATCTTTCATGCTAATGGAGTTTCTACTTATCCTCATCTTTTTGAATCCTGCAACCCCTACAGTTATTTACCGTGACATGCAGATTAGAGGTGTACAAACTAAACCAAACCAAACCATTAAAAAATCAGTCAATTCCGATCGATTTTTAATTACAATCTTAAAGTAAAGACACGATTTGAATAATAAAATATTACTGTAAATAATTAGATAGGTCTACAAGTAACACAACACTCCTGAACAACAAAAGTCTTGGTATAAATCACCAGACATCGACAAACATCAATATACCAAAAATAGAAATTATTTAACTATTTTTAAAAATTAAATGTATAAGAGACCAGACAAAATGTCTATGGAACAAGAAAAAAGGTCTTACTCAATAGATGGATGATTGAGTCAGCAATGTCGACTCTTCAAATTACATAACAATATCTTACTATCATTAAAGTAAGGTTTATATAATATTAAAATGAAGGATGTAGGTCAAAAACGATCTAATGATAAAGATTTTAAATCTATAACATATTATGTACATGCTAGATAAAATACCAATAAGTGTATCAATTCTGATTCTAGTTTGATTAATCTCATTAAGAACCAAGAATCAAACCATCCCTAATGGTTTTAAAAATAAAGAACCAAATTGAACCATAACATACCATTTTCTTGAAGTTAACCATCAAAAATGGTTCGATTCAGTTCAGTTAGCTAATTCTAACTAAAACACGTACACTCCTTATGTAAATTTCATACATGCACAGAAGCCTTAGAAACTCTTGATGTATGGACTGCGTAATATTCTCCATTACTCAAAGAAGAGTGATATAAGAGAGGTGATTAGGTTTGGCATGGATAACATACCTCCATTGTATTATGTACCAGTGTATTTATACCACCATTTGTGAAAAGTATGGGTGGTTGGAAAGTAACAAGTAGGAGAATTATTCACAGCACTAGAGCTAGCTAGGTGGCTACAGCTACATCTTGGTTGTCAACCAGGTAAGGCTCAACCAAGTAGGTGACCCATGATTTTGCATCCATAATATGACTTAAGAATCAATGGCCACACATTGCTAGCTTGATTGAATGACAAATAAGCAATGGTCGAATGGTGATGATGATGGTTGTGGGTGCGGATACTTCATGAATTGGAGTTGGTTTTGATCCCTATGGCTAGAATTGTTTGAGTTGAGTAGTTTGATTGAACATCTCACATAGAGAGTCCTTCACCACCATTGATCCTTTATTGACATCCCTATTGCTTACCCTCAATATTGGATCTCTATAAACATTCAAAATATATGTATTAATTTTTCTACTAAACTTTTCAACAGTTGTGGTTGAAAAAACATTATAAATAAAGCTAATCAATTTCTTATTGGTCTTTGTCTAAAGAATAAAAATTTATTGCGTTGATCAAAATGTCTAGTAAAACATAACTTTGCATTTCCTTTATTTATATGACCACTTAATTTATTCAAGAACAAATTGGTTATCATATAAAAAATTAAAACAATAAAGCATGACACTTCATAAATACAATATATTTCTTTGACCCATTGTCTCTAATCTTTTATAGTTTTTGATCTATTAGAAGATTTTAATCACTTAAAGCAAATTCATTGCGACAATGTGAAGTAGGACATTCTACAAAAATATCAAATATTTATAATTGGAAAAAGCATTTTGATTTATATTATTATATATATATATATTGTGTGTGTGTGTTTGTGTGATACTTAACCTAGGATGGTTTACATTATTTTTCATTTGATGAGGCTACATCTTAATCACATATACATTCATCTCTCACTTACCAAAAAAATTTTACATGTGTTTTCATTTAAAACAGGAGAGCATGTTCTGTCCCTCCTGAAAATTTGTTGAAATTCTTTTTATCATTCTGATTTTTCATTTAAATGTACATGCAGTCTCTATTTATATTTGCAGATCTAACGAATTGCTTTGTTATATGGAAGGTTTTTAGGAGCCATCAAGCAGTATCTCTGCCTGTCACTTTTGAAGAACAGTGCCTCCCCACTTATGATTGTTTTTCAGCTGTCTTGCTCAATTTTCATAAGTTTGGTGTCACGATTCAGACCAGGTCTGAAGGCAGAGATTGGAGTGTTCTTCCCGATGATTGTTCTTAGAGTTTTGGAAAACATAACACAGCCTAACTTTCAGCAGAAAATGATAGTTCTTCGGTTCATAGAGAAGCTTTGTGTGGACTCACAAATATTAGTAGATGTGTTTACAAATTATGATTGTGATGTGAACTCATCAAACATATTTGAAAGGTATTGCATGGCATGTCAACGACTTTACCTTTGCACCATTGCATGCGTAACTTCTACAAATAAATAATTGTTCTTATTCTATCTCATACATACAGGATGGTAACTGGTCTACTGAAAACTACTCAAGGTGTACCTGCAGGTGTTGCCACCACTCTATTGCCACCTCAAGAAGCCACCATGAAACTTGAAGCATTGAAGTGCTTGGTGGAAATTCTGAAATCAATGGGAGATTGGATGAACAAACAACTACGAATTCCAGATCCACATTCTCCTAAAAAAACAGATGCTCTTGAGGATAGTATTGAGAGTGGAACAGATTTGCCTGTAGCTAATGGTAACACAGAGGAGACAGCTGAAGGGCCTGAATCTAACTCTGATGCAGCAAATGGATTCTCAGATGTTGCATCTCTTGAACAACGTCGAGCCTACAAGCTTGAACTTCAGGTAAAAAAAAATTGTTACTTTAGCATTTCATTAACGATGCTTATCAGATGCATATTATTTCTACATTAATGTATGAAATTGCAGGAAGGCATATCTCTCTTTAACCGCAAACCCAAGAAAGGGATCAATTTCCTTGTAACAGCAAGGAAGGTAGGTGAATCCCCAGATGAAGTAGCTACCTTTCTGAGAAACACCTCTGGCTTGAACAAGACTTTGATTGGTGATTATCTGGGAGAGAGAGATGATATGTCCCTTAAGGTTATGCATGCCTATGTGGATTCGTTTAACTTTCAAAGTATGGATTTTGATGAAGCAATTAGAATCCTCCTCCAAGGCTTTAGATTGCCTGGTGAAGCACAAAAAATTGATCGCATTATGGAAAAATTTGCTGAACGTTATTGCAAATGTAACCCAAAAGCTTTCAGCAGTGCAGACACAGCATATGTTCTTGCATACTCTGTAATTATGCTCAACACTGATGCGCACAACCCTATGGTGAAAAATAAGGTCTACAACCATTCATAGCTTCCTCTTAAACCTAGGTATTTTCTTATATGATTTTATCAATGGCCATGCAATTTTTAATTATCATTTCTTAATGCAGATGTCTGCAGGTGATTTTATAAGGAACAATCGTGGTATTGATGATGGAAATGATTTGCCTGAAGAATACATGAGATCTTTATATGGACGCATATTGAAGAATGAGATTAAGATGAAAGAAGATGATCTTACTCCTCAACACAAGCAATCCACAAATTCCACCATAATACTAGGACTAGATAGTATATTGAACATTGTAGTTCGAAAGCGAGGAGAAGATAAATCAGCAACCAGTGATGATCTCATCCGACGAATGCAGGAACAATTCAAGGAAAAAGCACGCAAATCTGAGTAAGATTGGTTTACCCTCATTTAATTCAATAGATAATTAATGTGCTGTCAAATTTTGTTTTCTTGTAATTTCTTAATAAACTTCTCAAGGCATGTACCTAGTTGGCACCCTGGCTAGGCACCAAGACATGAATTGATCTGATCTTTTATTAGATCCATTTAATTAAATATATATTTTTTAATTTTTAAATGTTTTCCTTGCAAAAAATGTTATATAAAGTTCTTCTAAAATATACTTAATCAGTGAATTATATAATTATACATATTAATAAAATACATATTAGTATTATTAGACCTCATATTTTGATGTTATCTTAGGATTAATTGTGTATTTTAAGGTTATGTACGAAATAATAGATTTAAAATTATACATAATTATTATTAAAAATGCATAATTATATATAATATATAATAAAAAATTTAAAACCAATATTTGTATGGGTTCCTTGGCACCACCAAGACATCACCTACGCACCAAGGCACCCTACTCACTGCCTAGGCACCTTAAAAGGTATGTCTCTTTTGCATCAATTCTAAATAAATCCTCCAACTGATTCAATTGTCTTGCCTTGTGAAATATTGAGTCATTGTTTTATATCTTCTTGATGACTTATGCTCTTACCTACCTTATAGGTCAGCATATTATCCAGCAACAGATGTAGCAATACTGAGATTTATGACAGAGGTATGCTGGGCACCAATGCTAGCTGCCTTCAGTGTCCCACTTGACCAGAACGATGATGAAGTTGTAATTTCCCTTTGTTTGGAGGGATTCCGTCATGCAATCCATGTTACAGCCGTTATGTCTATGAAGACTCATAGAGATGCTTTTGTTACTTCATTAGCTAAATTTACATCATTACACTCAGCTGCAGACATAAAGCAGAAAAATATTTACGCTATCAAGGTTTGTTTCTTCTTTTTGTTTATTTTTCATTAAATGATCTTTGCTTCTGTGGCTAGTATCTTTAGGAAATTATCTTTGCATTAAACACATGTCTTGTGCACTCACGTATGGTAGTCTTTGTTTCACTTGGTTTCATTACATTTTTTTGTTTCATGAGTGCTTTGTAAATATAGTATACATTCATTAGATCATTCCTTTACAGCTGCACATATATAGCACTTAAAAGCCAAGTCTTGGTTCGGATTATAGAGTCTAGATTATGCACACTCATGATTATGCACATTTAACTAGACTAAAATTGATTTGATTAATATGTATAATCATATTGATTAATATGTAGATGTGCTATTGATTATCTTGTTTGGTTGAAATTATAGATATCTGATTATAATAATAAAAAATCATAATCAAACAATAATCATAGAATTGAAGAAAAAGTAGATTATGAGATTATGAGATTTATGATAGAAGTTGATATACATATTTCATTTGATTTTCACCATAATTTTCGTGTCAATATTGTCAATGCTGCTATATCACCATAATCATATAATCTGATCGCTCATAATATGAAACAAATTGACCCTAAATTTCCATAAAGAGAATTTGCATTTTGTTTCTTGCCATTAGGATCCATTAAGTTGCAGTGCTATAAATGGACTTATTTAGATTATTCACTTGGATCTATTTGTTTATGTTATGCCTGAGTCCTGCTCTCTCTTTTTTTTGAGCAGTTGTTCCAGCTTC
The DNA here is from genome assembly GCA_024699675.1 of Amphibolis antarctica. Taxonomy (NCBI): domain Eukaryota; kingdom Viridiplantae; phylum Streptophyta; class Magnoliopsida; order Alismatales; family Cymodoceaceae; genus Amphibolis; species Amphibolis antarctica. The sequence continues at coordinate 31,508 of JAMKPZ010000477.1, read as the reverse complement.
TTTTATGCTCATATATTTGCATATGTTTATGTTATGATATATAAGTTTTGTTTGAGGCTTGCAATTCTTATGTTCTCACTTTCAAATCACTCATATTTCACAGGCAATTGTTACAATGGCAGATGAAGATGGAAATTATTTACAAGAAGCATGGGAGCATATTTTGACATGTGTATCTCGGTTTGAACATTTGTACCTGTTAGGAGAGGGTGCACCTCCTGATGCTACTTTCTTTGCATTACCTCAGAATGACATGGATAAAGCTAAACAAGTGAAATCATCAATCCTCCCCATGCTGAAGAAAAAGGTTCCTGCATCAGTTGTTAGAAGAGGTTCGTATGACAGTGCTGGTGTTGGTGGTCATGCTTCTGGACTTGTTACAAGTGAACAGGTGAACAAGTTAGTTAGTGATCTAAACATGTTGGAACAAATTGGACCTTCTGAGATGAATCGTATATTTACTAGAAGCCAGAAGTTGAATAGTGAAGCTGTAGTTGATTTTGTACGAGCACTTTGTAAGGTCTCTATGGAAGAACTACGGTCCACTTCTGACCCACGAGTTTTCAGTCTTACAAAGATAGTTGAAATTGCGTAAGAGATAATCTGTATAAAATTATGTTTGTCCATGACATCCATCTAAAATGTAACTTTTGATTAAGGTTATGTTGGTAATTCAATATAATCCATGCAGGCACTATAACATGAACCGCATCAGGCTTGTATGGTCAAGTGTTTGGCATGTCCTCTCTGATTTCTTCGTTGCGATTGGCTGTTCTGAGAACCTTTCAATTGCAATTTTTGCTATGGATTCCTTGCGCCAGCTTTCAATGAAATTTTTGGAGCGAGAAGAACTGGCCAATTATAACTTCCAGAATGAATTTATGAAGCCGTTTGTCATTGTGATGCGCAAAAGCAGAGCTGTTGAAATCAGGGAGTTGATAATCAGATGTATCTCTCAAATGGTTTTGACTCGTGTCAATCATGTCAAGTCAGGATGGAAAAGCATGTTCATGGTATGTTTTTTCTTGATCTTCATTTTTCTCTTATTCATTTTGTAATTGGATGTGCTGCTGAACATTTTATTCTGTTCAGGTATTTTCAACAGCATCTTATGATGAACACAAGAATATTGTGATGTTGGCCTTTGAAATAATTGAGAAAATTGTGAGGGATTATTTCCCTTTTATTATTGAGACTGACTGCACCACCTTCACAGATTTTGTGAATTGCTTAATTGCTTTCACTAATAGTAGGTTCAACAAAGACATCAGCCTCAATGCATTAGATTTTCTTCGGTTTTGTGCTTTAAAGCTAGCAGAAGGAGAGGTTGGAAACTCTGCAAGAAATAAGGAAAAGGAGGCTTTGAAGGAAATAGCTCAACCATCCCATGCTGAAAACAATGGAAAACCAGAGTGTCCACAATTTTCTGATAAAGACGAAAATCTGTATTTTTGGTTTCCCCTGTTAGCAGGTATGTACTTATGTATATTTTTACTTTTTTTGTTTTTAAATTTGGGAAGTATTGAAAATTGTATTCTTCCTTCAGGATTATCAGAGCTTACATTTGATCTAAGGCCTGAAATAAGAAAAGGTGCCATGGAAATTCTTTTTGAGACATTACGTAATCATGGCCGTCTTTTTTCATTGCCCCTGTGGGAGCGTGTATTCGACTCTGTGCTTTTTCCAATATTTGATTATGTTCGCCATGCTATTGATCCTTCTGGAGGATCACATGTGCAAGAACTTGAAAATGATGTGACTGAAGATCAAGATGCATGGCTTTATGAAACGTGTACCTTGGCCCTCCAATTAGTTGTTGATCTCTTTGTCAACTTTTATGATACCGTCAACCCACTACTCAGAAAGGTTTTGTCTTTGCTGACAACTTTCATTAAGCGACCCCATCAAAGCCTTGCTGGCATTGGTATTGCTGCATTTGTTCGTTTGATGAGCAATGCTGGATCTCTCTTTTCTGAGGAAAAATGGTTAGAAGTCATTTCCTCACTTAAAGAAGTGGCTGTTGCAACACTCCCTGACTTTTCCCAAATTGTAGACTTATCCTCAGACACTACAATGCTCAATACAAAAATTGATGATGTGGAACAAAGATCAAGAATGTTGTATTTTGCAATCACTGATGCCAAGTGTCGTGCTGCTGTTCAACTTTTGTTGATTCAGGTTTGTTCTATTTTTCTTCATCAGTCATGTTTAGTGATACTATCCTAAAAAGATCTAGTGACTTTTCGAACTAGTATGAAGTAATGGTATACTGTGTGTTGGCCTCAACATTCAATCAATCGGTAATAAAATGTGAAATTTTTGTTCTTGACCTAAGAATTTTTCACATAACGTAAAAATAGTCTTCTCATCTTACTCTAATTGTTTAGAAAATGAATCTTAAAACATTGCATAACAAGTAAAAGGATGCATATCGAGTGAGGCTACTTTTCTATGATTAAAAGATTACTGCTTCCTTTTGTTTTTAACCTCAAATGCACGTATGTTCATAGTTCGTATTGGAGATAAAGGTAGGTATTATCATTACGTTTCAGATAAATTTTCAGAAGTATATGAGTAGGAAACTCGTATTGAGTTTTGAAAGGATTCATGGTTCATGTTGCTGATCCCATATAATAGGATCTGGGCATTGTTTGTTGTATATGGATATCTAATTCTCAAATTGAGTAAGAAGTTATGAAAGTACCCAGTGCTAGGCCATTCACACAAGGAGAGTGGAGACAGTCAACGAAAGTGACTACACAGTTTAGGGTTTAAGGTTTGACACCTGATACACACCTGTTTGGGCTATATTTGCATTTGAACTGCTTGCTAGTATCACACAATGATGAACAGAGAGTGTAACCCTTGATTTTTACTGCTGAAAAAGTGCTTGATTTGTAATGTTTTTAGAATGTAAAATACATTTTGCTATTCTCACTCTGGTTTTTTTTTTTTTTTTCAGGCTGTCATGGAGATCTATAGCATGCATAGACCCCAATTATCTATAGATAAAACGTTGCTACTTTTTCAAGCTATGCATACCGTGGCATCTCATGCCCACAAAATAAACACTGACAACTCTTTGAGGACAAAACTACAGGAGATTGCCTCCATGACTCAGATGCAGGACCCTCCACTGCTGCGCCTGGAAAATGAATCATACCAGGTTTGTCTCACACTACTACAGAATGTTACTGAAGACCAGCCTTCCAATGATGGAGATATCGAAATTGAGGAGCGCCTAGTCAATCTATGCAAAGAAGTCCTGCAGCTGTATCTCAACACAGCCAAATCTAGTCCCCATGCCGATCCAATTCCAAGTTCCCACCCTACAAATCATTGGTTGATTCCGCTTGGTTCGGCAAAAAGGCGGGAGTTGGCGGCACGGGCGCCTCTGATTGTAGCCACCCTCCAAGCCATCTGTGGACTCGGCATTTCTTCCCTCCAGAAGAATTTGTCTCGGATCTTCCCCCTCGTAACAAGTTTGATAAGCTGCGAGCATGGATCTAATGAAGTTCAGGTTGCACTAAGCGATATGCTTCGCACATGCATCGGTCCTGTTCTGCTTCAATCCTGTTGACGACCACTTTCAACAATCGCGGCGCTTGGATGTGGATGTATGATAGTTTCCTTCAGCCTCCATCCCCTTCTACTTCCTCTGCCTCCCCAAATTTCTCCGAATGTGTATTCGTCCAGAATATCTAAATTGAATGTAGCAGGCAGGAATTGGTGCCAGCATTACCAACCAGATATGTTTCTCATGCTTTCGAATGGCAACTCATTTTCCAGGAGCATTACCAGATAGGGCATTGCTGGCTGCTTACTGTTGTACAATTGTGCACTTTCCATTCCTGATTTCTACGGGCTCTATGAGTCAAAAGATCGCCAGAGCCAACAATGCCTGCATTTTTTTGGTGGTCACTTCTGCACTCCATTGAAGAAGCATGCATGCTTTTTTCCACTTTACTGAATTCTATTTTCATCGTTTTGATATTTTAAGCTGAGACCTAGCATGTTCCCTGGAACATCATAGCTTTCTAAAGTAGTATTTTCCATTGATTTGTCGTTTAAACTATTACGAGTTTTATCTGCCAGCATTCATGGAATCTCGTACGTGATCTTATGTATTTCCAACAGGTATGATCGACTGATCCGGTGCATTTGAAGCTTCTGATATGGTAAATTCATTCAATAGTGTGGAGAAAATGTTGACTACACAATCGTGACATGGTGGGCTTGTTTTCCTTCAGCAGGTATCATGGTCGTCCTCGCCGGCGCTGCCACCACCCTGCTTGCCGGCGAGCTCCCGTGCTTTCTGGGCTTCCCGATCCCAATCGATCCTGCCCACCAGCACCAGCAGCGCGAGGGCAGCCGCCGCAGCCCCCACCAGAAACCCCAGCAGCAGCCCCTCCAGCCCCAGCCCCGCCTCGAACGCCACCACCACCCCCAGCGGCAGCGCCACCAGGTAGAAGCCAGCAAGCGTGGCGTACATCCCCAGCTTCGGCCTCGCCGTCCCCCTCACTATCCCCCCGCACACGCTCAGCGGGAAGTTCACCACCTCCACCGCCGACATGAGGAGCATCGCCTTCCTCACGCCGCTCACCACCTCGCCGTCGTCGCTGAACAGCCGCCCCCACGGTCGGCCGCCCGCCGCCATCGTCGCCCCACCGACGCAGCCCGCAAGCATGCCGAGGCCTAGAGACACGAGTGCGGCTGCGCGGGCCGCCGCTGCCCTCCCGGCGCCCAGCTCGTTGGACACGCGCGTCGATACGCACGTGGCCAACGACAACATCACGGAGTAAAGCAGGTAGTCGAAGTTGAGCACCACGGCCAGCACCGCCACCGTGCGCTTGGCGTTGGGCAGCCGGCCGGTGACCAGCACCAGGATCTCGTAGCACCACCACTCCAGACAGGTGGTCAGGCAGCACGGTCCGGAGAGCCGGAGAAGACGCGTCCAGTCTTTCACCCCCTGCTCCCACCACCACCTTCTCCACGCCGCTCCGACCGTCGACGACGACGACGTCGACCTGCAACCACCACCGTCTCTGTTTCTCCTCTCCGTGGAAAGCACGTGCAGGGCCAGCACGACCACGGCGCCGAAGTCCGACAGCCAGACCGCCATGGCGACGCCGTGAATGCCCCTGGCCTTGGACAGCACGACGTTGAAGGGCAAGTGAAGGGCCAAGGCCAGGGCTGAGCTGAGAAATATGGGGACCGTCAAGCCCTGGCAGCTCAAATACGCCTTGAGAGGGCAGAGAAAGGAAGCCGCCAGCAGGTCCGGGAGGAGGTGAACCACATAAGCCTCGGCCAACGCCGTCATCTCCCTGCTCTGCCCCAACAACCACTCCATCACCCTCCCCACGTTCACCCACAGGACGGAGATGGGTATGGACGCGAGGAGGAGGAGGACGGTGGTCATCGCCAGCGTCCGCCGCATCAGGCCTCGGTTCCCTGCGCCGAAGGCCTGGCCGCAGATGGGCTCCATGGCGCAGCACAGGCCGGTGAGAACCGAGAACCCGGTTACGTTGGCGAAGGTGAGCCCCAGGGCTCCACCTGCAAGCTCTGTCTCCCCCAGCCGCCCGAGGAACGCCGTGGTTACCACGGTCTTGGCGAACCACGCCAGGTTCATCGCCGCCAGTGGCACCGCGATGGCCTGCTGCTTCTTCAGTTCCCGCCCCGGCCACTTGTGGCAAATGCTCGCAGACGGTGGCCGTGGCGGCGGCGGCGGTGGAGGCGGTGGTGGTGGTGGTGGTGGTGGTGGTGGTGGCGGCGGTGGCTTCTCTTTGGTGGTTGCCAATGGAAGAAGCATGGCCGGCGTGCGTGTGCTGATGAGTTGAGCTTCTTCCACCTTCGGTGTTGATATACGTCTGTACAGTGTATACAAAGAAAATCAAGAAAAGCAAACTTTTTTAAGATTTTTTTTTAATTTTAAAAAAATTAATTATAAATATTTTATTTTTTAATATTTTAAATATATTTTTATATTTTTCATATAATCACAATTATAGTTAGAAGAGGTTAAATAAGACATTTAAAGTTAAAAGAAATGTGTTGTGATAAAATTTGTCAATTTTTTTTTAACTTAATAGGTGAAAATTTTGAAAATGATAGAAAAAATTTATACTTATAAAAAATTTAAAATTTTTTTAAGATATAAATATCTAAAAATTTAGATATTTTTTTTAAAATTTTTTTTCTAAAATTTCTAGGAGTTTAATCATCAATACAAAACAAAAAAAAATGTAAATGTAAATGCAAGTGTATTTTATTCTAATTTTTTAAAATAATATATTTAATTTATATATATATATAAATTTATTTAATATATTATTAATATTATAAAACAGTATATTAATGAATACTTGCAACAAAAATTGTTTTATTTACAGGGAAAATGGTCTCGAAATAGTTATGAATGTTATTACTAATGTATATGTATTTTTCTATTTCAATTGAGCTTACTTCTCATTATTACATTTATTAATCACAGGGGATTTTTCATGATAACGATAATATTTTTGTATTTTCCAAGATTTGAATCTTAAAAGTGGTATCAAATATTCTGTTTTTGTCATCTTAAATTATTGCAATTAATTAACTAAGAAAATGTTTTTAACATAAGAGATTTATAATTAATGGTAGCTCTAATTAATTAGTTTGTATATTCTCCAATTTACCATAATTGAATAGCCCTTATTCTTACATCTAATTCATTAAACACACCTTACTCAAATTTTAAGTTGACTATATATATTTTCGTGAAAAACCAAAAAATATCAATATAATCAAATCACGTACTCTTGAATTTTAGGAAATTAATTTGGATGCCTCGTAGGTTCTAGATCCACATTATAACAAAAATCATTGCTGGCCCAAAAATCTTGATATTTGTAAGTCTTATTGAAATTTAAATCTTGATAAACCTAAAAATCATTACTGATTTATGTGCATATCGAAAATGAGAGAAATGAAAAAAGTTGGAGAAAATTTTAATTTTAATTTCTGTAGAGGTGCACAAACATTCAAATTTTAATTTTCGTTATTTTTCATTGTATATATGCATAGACACTAAGAAAATTATTTCTTGAAAAAAATTTCCATCTTTTTCCTTTTTCTCAGTTTCCTTTTTTCTTATTTTTCATATGCACAAGCAAAACCCTATTGTTAAAATTTGTATTATAACTAAAAACTTTTAGAAAAGCGGCCTAAAGGCTTTATCATTGAAAAGCTTCAATGAGTAATGCATTTGAGTTTGTATTTGAAGCATGTGATTTGAAAGGAGTCATGATAATTAATTAGTTAATGCCATGATAACTAAATGATAATTTTTGATGATTATATGGTACACCATGAAAATTAACTTGATAGCTTTTCTAAGATAAGGAACATATATATTCAATTTAAGACCAATTTGTATATGTAAGGAACATAATTCATTTTACAAGATTTGATAAAATTATTACCCAATTCAACACAAATTAATTTAATTTAAGACCTTTAGTTCATGTATTAATATATGATCATCTGAAAACTAAATGTATGTAATTACTTCATTTTTCTGCACATTCACAAATACTCATATTTTCAATTTTATTTAATTCTGATAAATGTACAATCACCTTAATCTTAAATTCATTTTCATCTAATTTAATTTTGTTTGAAAAATAAATTCTCATACACCAACACCCCACTAAAATTCTAACCTTGGCCATACATGATTTAAAAAAGAAGTGAGAAAATGAGAAGGTAGTGATTTTTTTTGAAAATGATTGATCTTGTCACATATTAAACCTAATTACTCACTTTATATAATTTCTTCACACAACAAAATTCACTTGGGTAAATCATGAAATGTAGACACCAAACATAAAACTAATTCATTATAAATTGAGAGGTCATTTGTTATTTATCTTGTGACAAATCTCATCCTATTTTTAATATAATACATTTCACATGAATCCTAGACCTAGCTAGAAAATCATATTTAACCTATTAATTACTTTGATAACATGTTAAAATGTAAACATCCTACTTAATTAGCTAATTGGCTATGAAATGAATTTTTTCTTTGATATTTATTTTAATTTGTATCAAATCACATCCCATTTATAATATAAAAACTATCTCAAAAACCAAAAGGGTTCAAGTATTACTTTGATATATGTTTACACCAATCCAGCTATGTTGGCATGCATTAATTGGCTTCCAACTTGGATATCCTCTACTGCATGCTTTTTTCCTTGTGGGTTTCACAAACTAAAACGAAACCTCTACTGGAATTAAAGGAAGATTCCTCCCAAAAAGTGATTCAGATTTGGCATGTCTACAATGTAATTGCAACTTGTTTAGTTAGATAACGATTCCACGCCATACATCAAAGATAAAGATTGGCATGTGCGTGTAAAAGTTTAACTTAAAACCAATTAACAATAAGTTACAAACCCTAATGTTCTAATTCTTTAGTGGTGGTATCTACAGAAAACTGATTCTATAACTGTCCAAACTTAGCATTCTTTTGAATGTTTATTCTCTCCACTCATATGGGACAATTTAGTAATTTCACTCTCTTCATTAATTGATACTCATTGAAATGAGACAACTTGATAATTTTACTCTTTCCATTGATTGAAAGGGGGCAACCAAAGCCTAGAAGTCACATGAGTAGGAGCATAGCAACCCCAATGTTGTCAAGATGCTTGAGATACCCACACCAACTAGAACAACAAAATGACTGGTGCTCCTGGTTGTGGAAATATGGGTATCTTCTGGTTCAATGCATCATCAGTGATGTGCGTGACAACAACGATGGAGGAAGCACTTGATGAGTAGCCATCGTCATCAACGATGTTGACCACCGTCGCTATCGTTGATGATGCTGTCGTTGCTACTAATGTCGACGATACTACTGTCATTATCGTCAACAATGTCACCATGGGAGAGTTGGAGGAGGAGGAAGATGGAGAGGTTAAGGAGGAAAAGAGAGGATATAATAAGAATGAATTTTAATATATTCTTAATCATTAGATTGGATGCCTATAGAATCAATTTTTTATAGATGTCATTAAAAAGTGTTATCCCCAAATGCTACAATATCATATATAAACCCAAGTTTTTTAATCTTTTTTCTTTTAATCAACACAAGACATACTTTTACCCAACACATTCCCTCATTTGCGGCCTTTTATATTTCATATACCTACAAGTGATTCATGCCGTAAACCTATTTTGATACCGTGTAAAAGCCTAACTCAAAATCAATACATTGATAGTAAGTAGCAAACCCTACATCATATAACTAACCCATGTTTTAATTTATAGCTTGTTAGTGTAAGACTTTCACTCAACACATCCCTTTCATTTGTGGCTTTTAATATTTTATACGCCTATATACAAGTGGATATCACATTCCACTTAAGTTTAAATCTTTACTCCGTGCAATATTATTCAAAAAAAAGGCATTCACTGGCTAGTTCTTTTTTTTGTTGGTTTCATTGTACTTCTGTGTATATATATGTGTGTGTGTATGTATATATACACACGCTTATAATTATTGTGACGGCTTTTATAGGGTCACTTATTGTGACGGCCAGCTAGGGTGTTTTCTTTGTACTATGCCATCAAGTATTTGACAAATAAAGGTAACAATTAAACCAAGAAGAGGTGGTTTTCTCCCACCTTAAGGTATCAAACTAGGGTTTTACAATTGATGGATTCATCATGCTCAGAACCTCTATGAAGTGAAACCATGATCATTGATGGGTATATATGAGTTATAAAGCTTATGACATATCATATTATATAATATGAATATACTCATACTAGTCATCCACAAAAATTAATATTCCCTTTTTTAAAATTAAAAAAAAAAAATCTTCAAAAGAGATACTTGTCCAGCACATAAGTAGACATCTTTATGAAGTCTTAATCTTGCTTGCTTGCAACACCACATGCACTATCCTCCTTTTCTTCTTCTCTTTTCCATTATTCTTTGGCCAAAAGATCATGTAGGTAGGCTCAATTATTGGTTGCAGAAGATGAAATCTAGCTTGTGCTGCTTCCTTCCAATTTAATCAGTGTAACCCAATCATGTGCGTTCCACTGAGTCAGCATGACCTCACACAGTCAAATCATACCGTTGATTATCACAGCATTGTTTGATAGGTTGTGCTTGGATTGCATCCCAAGTGTTTTCATGCTGGCACAATGTACTTACTTTTGGCAAGTAGGATGACTCGAAAATAATTTTGTAATTTTTTAAAATTATGTTTTTTAATATTTTTTATTAAGTTGTACATTGTATATAACTTGGTGGTTTTGTTAATAGATTATACATGATTGTGAGTTCAAATCTCACATGTAATCATCTTTTAGTATTTATAAATTATATTAATGAAAAAAATTATATTAATTTTATATTCATGTTTAATAAATTAAAAAATAATTAAATAATTAAATTATGCCAAACTAGGTCAACATAACCCAACACAAGCCCGAATGAACCATGCCTAGGCCATCGACCAAAAGGCCAAGCATGGCTAAACAACACTATTCGTGTTGTGCCTAAAAAATATTCAGGTGGTGCCAAGCACGACCCATTGACATGTCTACAATAACTTAATTAAGATTCGAATCTTGGTGGAAAGTAAAAATTACCATTATCTAAATGAAAGGTCATGCAAATTAATTATACATGAAGGAAGCAAAAAGGAAAAAAAACTAATTAGTGGGTTTTGGGTCATCATCCACTTGTTAATTAATCTCTGAACTAATAATCTTCAAACATTCACGTATAAGGCTTGTATAACACCTCTCTATTTATCTATTTTGTAGATTTTATTTTATTAAAATCAAATGATTAGTGAAAAATAACTTACAAGTGATTTAAGGATTTTAATTTTACTCATCAATTTCAATATAGAACTATTTTACCAACACACTTATGAGTCTTTCATTAAAGTACTCTACATAATGTGTGTGGGCTGACATTAATATTATGTATATTTTATTTCACTAAAATCAATTGATTAATAGAAAATGACTTATAAGTGATATAAAGGTTTTAATTTCATTCATCATTTTCGATATAATACTACTTTTCCCAATGTATCTATCTACCTATATATCTATCTATCAATCTATCTCTATCTCTATCTCTCTTCTGGTTTGAGCTGGTTTTTCATATATATATATATAGTTTCCTTTTAGAAAGAAATGCAAGATTTCTTGCAGCAGAATCTGCAGGGTTGCACATTGAGATGATTAATATAATATAATATAATATAATATAATATAACAGCTCAAGAAAAAACAATACCATATATATATATATATATATATATATATATATATATAATTAATTAAGTAGAGTGAAAATTGATGAAATGTCATTCACAACTAAGAATCAGTCATTTATTATTTTTTTATGCTCTTAAAAAACAAATGATCCCTTCTAAATATTTTTTTAAATGATGAATGAAGTTTTCATAATTTACACATAAATAAAAAGCAGTATATTTTATAAATAGAATCTGATAATAAAAACACTCTTAATCTAGTCAACTTTTTTTATAATAGAAAATAATGAAACAACTATGGAGCCAATTCCAACCATTGTGAAGAGTTGGAATTGAGAATAATCAAACAAATGGTATTGAAACAACACAATAAATTATATGATAAAATTTTATGTACAAGAATTTATACAATAACAATAACATATAAAGGCTTGTGCAGAATTAAAATTGAAACTGTGCGGAAATAGGGTCTTAATTTCCCTGTTGACAATTTAGTTCCTTGGAAATTGTGGCTTCTTGCTTATGCATGCATTTCTTTGCATGCTATGCTACCGTGCGCTAAACGTGCGTGGGTAGGCGAGAGTGATCCAACTCGGCCAGTGCTCACCCACAGGAGGTGTGATGTTTGCATCGAGGCGTGTGAACAATTGAGGTGCAATAGAGAGTGATTTTGATATTATCCCTGGAAATTGTGGCTTCTAAATTGCCTATACATGTGTTTGTTTGCATGCTATGCCATACCATGTGCTAGGCATGCAAGAGTGGGTGGGAGTGATCCGACCCAATGCTCTCCCACAAGGGCGCAATGTTTGCACCGAGGTATGTGAATAATTGAGGTGCAATAGAGAGTGATTTTGAACAGACATGTATAATGGTCGGAGTAGTTTCGAACTCCCTCCACTATACAGCTCAATTTTGTTTGTTTACTTTTTCTACAACTCCAACACTCCTCAGTATTTGGAGCCTTAGAATTGGGCAAACAAACAAGCCCTATGTTTTATCTTATGAAGCTTGTTGACATAAATCAGGTGTTTTCTCCCTTTAGATGAAGTTTTAACTTGTTTCATACAGATGGCATTAATTCCTTCTATGCCCAATTTTCTTTTTCATCTTTCAAGCATGCTATAAGATGAGGTACTGGTGAAATAGTTCTTCTGATAAGTATACACCTTTTGACTTCTGTTAAACTAACCTCATCCTTTTTCAATTTGTAATCCACAAGCAAATGCGGTGGACCATCATCTTCCATTAGAAATGAAATGATTTTGTCTTCAAGCATATATTGATTAGAGGTTTTCCACATCTACCTCATCACATGAAATGTCTTAGGCTTCATTTGTTTTTTTAATTTCAACTCTAACTTTATACAAATTTTCATATATCATTATCATTGTACAATTTTTTATATATAAATTCATATCTCATAATTTACTATGTAGTTTTAGCATCGTTTGCGAAACTACTATCAACTTTAGCTCTCTACAATTATTGCAACTAAAGTTAAAGTTGAAGTTGAATAAGCAAATGATACCTTAGTCATTAGCAATAATCATGATTTGCCAACATCTTATGTTTTGATATTTTCTACTGCGATTCGATCCTATATACACAGTCCTTTGATCATACTAAATCAATACCTCCATTTCCTATATGTTGTGTTCAAGATGTCCGAAATCATTAGTTTCTTCTCCTCAGTCCTGCACACATTAAAATTTTCAAATTGATCCTAGAGGTGTCATGTAGCAATGTTATCCTTGCCCTACTCTCTTGCATTAAATGATATATGCTTCTCCCTTGAATTGATTTACCATGGATGATGATGTAGGAATTGGAAGATGGAGATCACCTTTTGCATCCATGACTCCTAATTTGCATCTACCAATGTGCAGCTTTGAAGTTAAGAACAGGTAAGGAGCAGCATAATAATGGATCTTGTTCCTTCCTAGGGTACAGCAAGCATCCTAATGTGTTTTCTTTTCTTGAAAATTTGGTTACTTAGTTTTTTTTCTTATGCTTTTGTGTTTCAGTTGATATCATTTGAATCCTACTGCAAAAGTGAAGGATAGTGCAGTCATTTACCGCATATTCAGTTGCAATACAATTCCAATATCTTATTATGAAGTCTCACAGTTGTAGACTAAAATACTATTCTCACTCAAACATGCTTAACTTTGAATTTCTGTTACAATATTGTAAAAATTACTAACATGTTCTTGAAACATACATGGTGAAATACTAATTTAATTTTCAATTCATGTATGGAAAATGTTTTAATGCAATTTCTAACTAAAATTTAGTAAGGGAAATAAAAAGGGAGAAACTTTGTATAAAGTAATGAAACTAAACAATGAAAAATGTAATCATAACAATCATCCCTAGATAAGAAGAAGATGAATAATCTTACTTCCAGTAAATACTTCAATAGGGGAATATTGAATTTAATTCCAACAATTAGCATACCACTTTAAAAGTTATTGATGTGATTATTCAATTAAAAGCAATTGTGCATATGCATTGGGTTGTGCATTTAGGCTAGTATAGATGAAGGCATGAGTAATGTCATAAATTTCTATTGATATAACATGCATTTCTTGATTGGTTGTTTTGTGGTGTAAGCTGGTACTCTGTAGAATGCAAAAAAAAAAAGGATTATGATGATTTCTTTTGATATATATGGTTTCTGGAGGATTTCCAGTATTCTCAGTGGTACATATTGCATAACATCTGCAGATGACAAGAAAAGCTCAGGTTGATTACTGCTATCAGGACCCCATATCTACCTAATGGGAAATTTGACATTGTGGCTTATGACTCTCTTGGTGAGAGCACAAACGGTAAATGGTGTCGGAGGTGTGATTGTTGGCGGGGGTACATACAGCAGGAGGATCAGAGGACATCTGATGAACTGGGAACACATCATTCTCATTGGGCATACTGTCAATTGCTTTGGAACATCAATCAAAGTGATTGGAACCACAGAGAGCACCTCAACCAGAGAAAATTGATGGTAAAACTTCTATGGAAGGACTAGCTTCTCATCTTGAAGGCATTCTCTCGATGTGCCTTAACATTATCTACAACATTCCTTCTAGGACCAGCCAAGATACTTCCTCACATCATTTGCAACTTTTCGCAAAATTCAAACATGGCAGGTGTTAAGGACTGTGTAGGAACTGATCTTGTTTGGGAATACACTGATGAAGGCATTGTTGTTTGGAATGGTAATGATGATCAGTGCTTTCATGCTGTCATTTTCTAATATATGAATTTCTTTTCAAATATTACAGTGATTATCATTTTATGATATTTTTAAGGTGTGTCAAGTTTAAACTAATAATGAAAACATAACACTTCATTATAAGTAATCAACAGTACCACATAATCATTCAAATGTAACTTAACTTACCACTCTAGGTATAACTCAACCCCAACCCAAACTCCACCACTTACCACCTCTGCCGCGAGTAGGCAATTACTGGACCCGTAACGTGTTTCATCTTAACCTTCAACATAATCAATCTCTCACAACGGTTGACCATAACTTGACCCATTTTGATTTTTGGCATCACCCAATAGTCACCCAATAGATAGATGTATGGGGCTACCGGTGTTATCAGTTGTGAGTAACCTCATTCCAAGTCTATTGTATGAGCTGATGTTCCTTGGAAACAATCCATCCTTGCATTCTAAAATGGAATTGGTTCCAATGAGGTATTTTGGCAAATCTCAAACCTTGTGAAGAATTTTTCTTCAATATGCACTTGTTGTAACACCTTAAATATGCTCCATGGAAATAGATTCAATCTTTGAGAAGTACTGTAGTATCTTTTGTAGTTTTTTGCTGAAAATTTAGACACTTAGTGTGTTGACATTGATGTTGATAATGATACTGTATTTTGCATTTCCCAATCATTCAAATGAGAATTGTTGGCTTTTTGTTCTCAGCCTAAAAATACTTGGCCCCTTTGGTGACCTTCACCTTGTTGAGATTATTCTTAATTCTCATACCTCAACATTTTTATAAAGGATGAAAACTGTGTTTCATGTTATAATAAATGTGCAGGACTTGGAGGGATTAATTGTTGAGAAGTTTCATTTTGTTTGGTATTATGGATGAAATATTATGTTGTATCCCCATGACAGATAATTACATAGAAAGATGTATATTAGCAAACCACCATCTTCTTTCTTATTGACCTTGTGATTTACATGACCACAGGTTACATCAAACGTGATATGCCAGAGAGAGACCCCAAGCTAGGAAAGATCCAACAATGGTGGTGGTGGTGGTCCATTGAAGTTGCAGATCAGAGGGAGGAGCCAACATCACCATTGAGCTGCGAAAAGAGCAATTCATTCTCTTCCCGGAGGAAGAGAGCCTTCTCCCTCAGCCTCTCATTCTCCTCCATGATACGTTTGTTCTCCATACAAAGTCTTTGGTTCCTCTGCTCCAACACTGTTGTTCTCTTATCATCACCGCCATTATTGTCCTTCCTTGCTCTTCTCCTGTTTTGGAAAAATGTGATCATAACTAAACAGGTAAGATCTAGTTAGTCTACACACATACATATATACACACACATTACCATCGACGTCTCCTAATAGCTTGAACTCGACGTCGAGGGGGGCTGGCTTTCCTTGGACGACATTGGCAAGAAGAGAACATGGTAGCAGCCTTCCTGCTCTTAGGATTCTCACCCTTCTTGCTCCCCTCATATAAATCCTTTCCTGTGACAAGATAGAAGACCCACGAGTTCACTGTCAACGAAGATGATGATGGAGGCCACCACCTTCCAGACGTGGAAAGTCTCCTTCCCCCTCTGACTTTCTCGAATGCCATCGGAAACAGATCTCTGATATGTTTTTGACTTAAAAAGAAACGATGGCTTCTATCCACATCAGTAACATGTTCTTCTTTTCTTCTATTTTGTAAAGAAGTGTTGGTGATATACATTTATGGCTGTTTTCTAGGTTAACCATGATCTTAATGTTATGCGATTAAATTTTAATGTTTGGTAATAAAATTTAGACTAATTATAAGATTACATAAACAATCTATTTTGGCACTTAAACTCATGTTTATTTACTGACATATTACACTATAAACATCTGTATTTCACTCTAACTGTAATTAACTGTATTTAATGTTTATCCCCTACTGTTATCACTGTCACCTTAACTGTAATTAATTTACTAATCTTGATATGCAATTTCAATAAGTGTCATAAATTTTAAATGGTATTCAGGTACATGTGAGATTTCAGATTACAGACAAGCAATAATAAATTATTGTTTTCTGATGGAATGCAACCACCACTCACACTGAAAATTCCAAGCAATCAGTTTCTGAGGTATATAATCTTCCATTGTTAGGTCCACCATATTGCTCCCAAGGACCCACATGTAATGTGTCTCTGTGTGCATCATTGCATCAACCCTGTAGCCACACCTTTGTGCAATCAATCACCCCCAAAGATATTCCCATGAACCACAGCCGTCAGTGATCACAATCATCAACCCCATGTCTTCTTACACCTTTATCTGAGCCATGACAAGTCATACAACACCCTTTTTTTAATCACATGATATGTGGATTATTTGGATATGAGATTAAATAATTTCACATCAATAGTATAGAATATGAACATATGTTATTTTTGTTTGCAACTCCAATTTTAATTCTTATACTGTAATTAGAGTTAGTTGGAATTATTGTTAGTTACTATTGAAGTTGTGTTTGTTTGGACTACTGTGCAGCACAATATTGTTTGTCAGCATTGTCCATTAATTCTAACAATCAACAATAACAGAAGTTAGAATTTAGTAAACAAATAATAGCATAGTCTATATATGGATGAACTCTCCTTTTTATCAAACTAATCTTTTAAATTAGATTCTCTCAAACTACAATAAATAGTAGCAAAGTCAAGCATAATCCGAATCAAGTCTCATAAAAAGGTAACTTAAAGGTTGAAGTAGCATTTAAACACCCAAAGTAAACCAGTAAACCACCATGAGTTCACCTCTCAAAAAGGGCAACTATAGGGTAAACTGGCATCTAAACATCTAAAGTAGACTACTAACAGGAACATCAATATGAAAAGCATGGTGGGATTAATACAAATTATTTAGATATAAGATTAAATAATCTCATATCCATGGTATAAAACACTAAAATGGTCTTAATATGAGATGGGTTCTCCCTCTCATCAAATCGATCTTTTAGATCCCAAACTATTAACAAGTCATTATTAAAATTTATGAGAAAAGACTACAAGAAATGACATACCAGAAATATTTTTTGTAGCTTGAACATCTTGTATCAAATTCTGCTAGGAGTGTCTGCCACATGAACTGCAAGTAAAATCTGCAACACAAATCATTAAAGAAACATTACTACAAAGGTTATTGACCAATCATGGGCTCTGGCAGATTTGTTACAGGTTTAAAGTTTATATTAATGGGCAATGTAATCTTTAGGGTTGTCAGTTGGTAAAGAGAGCATGTAAAGAAAAAATCCAAAAGCATCTAAGGCTTTGTTTAGTAATGATTTTTCAACTCTAACTCCACACAAACTCTCATAAATAACCGTATAAACTTTCATGCATAAGTTTTTATATCACAATTCATTATGAAGTTTAACTCCATTAGGTAACAGGACTCAACTCCTAGAACATCTTGCTACCAAATGCACCTCAAAAATATGAGCAGTTTCAAAACCAAAATCATCCCCAACACAACCAAAAAAATTTAGAGCAGAACTTCATCAAAATCATTCTTGCAATTTGGTGAAGTCCAAGTGAAAAATACAAGTTTGGGCAATGCAAGATCCGAATTCTATGGAATCTTAGTAGAACAACCTTGTCTGATCTAATTTTTTTGATAGTTATGAAACTGAAGAATGAATTCAAATATTAAAGGGGGGGATTGATCTGATGGCATAACACATTGCCCAATAGATTAAGGTTCCATTTGATTGTTGATAATATAGTTATACATTGAAAATAATGCAGTGAACTAAGACTTTTATAATACTTGTAAGTGTGGGGACATGTTGAATAATATAGTTCTGCATTGAAAATAATGTGGTAAACTAAGACTAACACTTTGAACCCTTTCTTACTAGCTAATTGATTTTAATGAGGTAAATCCAATAACCCTAGACAATCTAAAGTAGAATCTACATTTTTTTTCACTTCCAAGGCATTATTCATGAAGAAAACAATTTTTTTTCAATTTCATTAGATTCTTCTTCCTTAGAATAGATTGAATTTTTGGGTGTTTGAGAACTAAGATTTGCTAAAAAGATGAATTTGGAATTGAAATCTCTAAAATCTGAAACTTGCAAGAAGAAAACACACAAGTTGCTTGATTGACAACTCCCATAGCATTTTTATATTGGTAATATTTTTCATTTAGATTAAAATTCATAATATTTTCCGTTAAATCTTATATTATAAGTCAATAAATGATTATCTAAACAATAAAAGAAAACATTATCCAACTATTGGAGAGTCTCATTTAAGATTAGCTGTAAACTAGATGAGTCAACTTGTCTTGCTGTATTTTATTTCCTTGAAATTGGTTGAAATGAAACAAGTAGAGTTTCTAATCTATGGTATTAGGAAAATTCTTCATGTACCAACCCAATTTGTCAAAAGGTAAAAAATAATGTTAAATCCAATATAAAGGTCATATTTGTTTGAAGAGAGCTTCAAACAGTGCTTAGTAACTATGATTGAAATTGTTTGTGTTGACAAACAATACTATATCGCACAATACAGGCGACTAACAATTGCTTAAGCTAACTTATAAAAAACTACAAACAAACGCAACTCTAACTCTAACTAACAATTCTAATCAACTTCAACTATAATATAAAAATTGAAACTAAAACTAAAACTGCAAACAAACACAGTCAAAGTCTTAATCAAAAATTTGAATCTAATCAACTAATTATTTCTGCATCCTTACCCTCAAATCCAAGATGAATGTTGGACCATGAGGCGAAAGTGTCATTCCATTTTCAAATGTCATAAACTCGTAATAGAAGCAAAGCAAGCCCAGTGGAAGAATATTAACTGGAAGCAGAAGCATCAAAAGCAGAAACTGAAGGTCGTGTATCATAGCACAAGGAGATACATGAGTTGATTTCACAGATATTTGCATTGAATATTTACAATATCCTGCTCAACCGACAATGATAAATCATATAATCATGTGTTAACATTAAAACCCAAGATAGGAATTGCTTGCTGATCATCAAACGGAATAATCCATCATAGCATTCACCATTCACCATATTTGTCGCTAGAATCATTGTTGTCGTCAACCAAAGTCATGAAATGTTTGCTGATTAGCCAATGGAATCATCTATTGCATCGCTATCTTCATTCAAGGAATCTTCACCAATGTCATCATTTTCTCTTTCACTGCCACCTCCACTTTGAGTGTCGCCCTCTTGGGTCTCTGCATCGGACATGGACTCATCATTCTCAAGTCCTGTTTGAAACCTGTCTTTCAGTTCAGGTGCACCAATCCCATTCATGGTATTTGGTACCAAGTGTTCCTTGCTTAATTTGACAGCACCGGAAACAGATGGGTTACTCTGGCTGCCTTGTTCTTGTCCGTAAGCTAAGAATGGTGTGGCAGCCATGCCACTACAGTTAGGGCCACCAGCACTTTCCTCATAATTGGGAGAAGTATTCTCACCATGTGCAGAAGGAGCTGTGCTGTTTGCCCAGCTCCCAGGAACTTCAGAAGTTAAGAGATCTGTTGTTCTGATGGTGCCCGCCTCAGTGTCCTCGAGCCTCAACTGAGAACCATGGCTAGTGGGTTTTTCTGTGTTATCTAGACCTTGTGCTACATCATCATCAAGTGGCACAGTTTCACCAGCTAGGTTGCTGCACTTTTGCGGAGTGGCATTGTCCCCATCCATGCCAACATCAGCCATTGGACTTTCAGTTTCCAAAGCCTGCTCAGTACCAACGTGTTCTCCGTCAGGTATGGGTGCTGTACCAACACCATCGATGTCTGAACCAAAAGCCTTGTTTGATTGTCCTGCACTAGTGCATTCCATGCCTTGGGTATTGCAGTCTTCTTCCTGGCTGCCAGCATCACAGTCATGCTTCACAGTTAAACTGGCATCATCATCATTTTCATAACTGGATGTAACGGTGAGTGGGCGAACATTCTTTGAAACATTAGGACAATGAACCTCTTTAGGACCACTTGATTTAGTGTTGTTTTCCTCTTCTTTTTGCAAGGTATTTGGAAGATTTTCATCTGGGTATGCATTGAGATTGAAACCTACCGATATGTTCTCACAATCCTCTTCATCTTCCAGAGTCTTCTGCATAACCTTAAGTTGCTCTTGTTGCTTTGCAAACAATGCTGAAATCTTTTCAGTTGTTGAGTAGAAAGCTCGTAACTGTGTCTCTCTGAAAGACATTCACAAAAGTAGAGCATACTCATGTTACAAACTTAAACTGAATAAATCTGGGAAAATGCCAAGTAAACTAAACACATTTTTCTGAACTTTAAACATGCTGCAATTTATTGAACCATGTTAGAGAAGGGCCATGAAATCGTGAATTAATTGGATTGGAGCACTCACAAATTATGTATTCCAGCTGAACAATTCATAACAACGAGTAAACAATCATTTACACCTGACAAGTTATGTACCTCCAATTTTATCATGAACAAACTGGAATCATTAAGAACCAAGGTTCTTTCACCTAGTACCCTAATTTCGAGTTCCAAAATCTCTTCATGAATTTCCATGGTATCTATTTTCCTTGGAAATTAGACTTAAAGCACTTGTTGCAGCTATAGAAAGAAATCATACAATATAACTGTGATGTGTGAAGATATATTGCAGTCAAGTTTCAAATATGTCGATTGCACTTAAATTGTCTACTATAAAGACAAAACAATGAGCTAATTCTTTAATGATGAAGGTGAAATGGAAGAATGCAATTAACAAATTTACAACAGAAATTGCTAACATAAATAATACCATATTTACATCAAAAGCAAAACTACAACTACAAATATTGGATAGATTACCGAAGGATGATTCTCTCTCTTGCACCCTGAAACCTCTGTTTCTCAATTGAAAGTTCATGTATGGCAGAAGCTATTTCTAATTCAAGTGCAGAAACCTTAGCCCATGCTTCTTCCCGGGCCACCTGCTAACAAAACAAAGGATTCTCAGTCATACCCAACAGGTTTGTAAATATTTTAAAAATATAATAACCAGTAGTGTAAATTCCAAAATGCAATTTGCAAAAGTAATTTCTCGTGAATCCATTTTGTTGGGAATTTTTTAATTAAATATTAATGGAAAAAAGGTAGTCATGCTAGAGAATGTAATCGTCAGTTCCATAATTGAATTACTTTTACTATTCTACCAACATACAATAGTAAAATTAAATACCACTAATAGTTTGTCTTTTAAAAATATACGATAGAAGGATTCACCTAACCAACCCCACATAATGAGCTTATGACACGGACCATGGTTATTGTTAATAGGTTGTCTTTGACAGTCAGTTGTACACCTTGACAAAAAAAGGCCACAGTAGGTAAACCCCTATAACACATGCCTGTTTATTAACACAAATTTACAGGAACAACTATGTAACCATAGTAGCAGCAAATTTGCTTGCATTTTGGTCATTGGAGGAAACCAAAAATATCATACATAGAAGCAAAAAGTGATGACAAGAGTTGGCATTTAGGTTATCCATCTCCATAGCCCATTGCTTAACCATAGCAGCATTAGTATAGCATGGTACAACTTTTCATCTTTGGCAAACCGACTACTGTTTAATAAACCAACCAAAGCAGGAACAGTGGATGCATAATGTAACATGAACACTATCTACCTTTTCAATTTCTAGCTCTTTCTTCAATCTCTTCATCTCTGATTCTGCCGCTTCAGCTCTCTGATTTTAAAAAATAAGAAGAATATAAAATTAATTAGGCAAAAACAGAATGAAAATCAGATTAAAATACAAAAATCCAGGATATGAAGAAAAATAAGAAGCATACTTTTCTGTTATTTTCAGAGGCCATTTGCTCTTCCTGGACTTGAGCTTCCAGTTGTCTAATTTTCTTCTGAGACATGTTAAAGCTTTCCCTAGTGTCATCCTGTTAGATGAAAAAAATAGTTATACGTAAAGGA
This sequence comes from Amphibolis antarctica, assembly GCA_024699675.1. Lineage (NCBI taxonomy): Eukaryota > Viridiplantae > Streptophyta > Magnoliopsida > Alismatales > Cymodoceaceae > Amphibolis > Amphibolis antarctica. The sequence goes on along the minus strand of JAMKPZ010000477.1, from coordinate 9,023 downwards.
AGAACAACTGAATGACTACAAGGTGAAATATGATGCATGAAAGGTACCAATTTGGATCTCCACATATCCACACGCATAGTTATTTCTCTCAATGATTCCTTTATAAAGAAAGAGAGAACATTATCCTTTGCATAAATTTTTTCAAATATATATCACCTAAAAGGAGGATCAGAAGTATGGCTCGTCGAACCTGAAGCTTATTGATTCTTTCTGTCTGCTCTGTGTTTTGTCTTAGATATTCATCAGCCTGACGTTTCATTTCCTCCTGAGCATCTGCTTGGACTTTCTGTACTGCCAATTTTAAATCTGCTGCAGCATTTTTCCTTTCTTCCATTCTCAGTACTTTCTCTTCACCTAATTGTGCCTCAAGTTCAGATATTCTAGCTTTCTGACTGAAAAAAGAGCATCAAACGTCATTATTTTGATAAAACAAGAAACAAAGAAATTTCCTTGCAAAGAAAATCTTACAACGTAAAACTCAATGATCCCTGTGATATCATAGCAATTATGCAATCCAATGAAGTATTTCTTCGTAGAAATATAGCATATGTAAAGAATTTGCAAGAATTTGATTAAATTACCTATGAATTACTTCAGCAGCATCAGCACGAGATTGCATTAATCCAGAAAGTCTTTCATTGAGGTCTTTTATGGAGTTCTGCAGTTCTGCGGATAGTGCACTTGCATCATCCAATTCCTTCTGTTTCATCACCACTGTACACTGCATCCTTTCAATTTCATCTTTGAATGAAATTGTTACTGATTCCCTAATCTCCTTCACTTCCTGCATCATGAAAGGATCACTATCCAACCGAAGGAATTCAGAAACAAAACTTAGTTCATAGCTAGCTTCAAGTATTAAGAACAACAAATGAACATGGATGGAACAGATAGAAAAAATACTTTTAAAAAATAGAAACATTCATTGATTTGTTGACAACTGATAGGAATTTAAATGACTGGTTTTAATGATAGTTGTTAGATACATTAAAAATATCGCATATTTCAACAAAATTCAACGAAGTAGTTGAAGGGTTCTCAACTATATTATAAGTTAGATTGACATCAGTATTGTTTCCGATGTGAGACTATTCGTCCCAATGGATATCAATCAATAGGATGCATCAAAAGTCAAACACAATCAGTATCATTACACTTCATATTTTGATGTCATCCTAATATTATTTATGTATTTCAATGCTATTTAGAAAATAATGGAGCTAAAAGAATACATAATTATTGTTAAATATTTATAAATATATAATACATATATTATATACATAAAAAATGAATATTTCAAGTGCCTAGGGGCTCATTGCCCAAGCAACATCCTTTAAGAAAGTCTATTTAAGGCCCCCATTTGGAGCAGCTTATTTTAAAATAAGATGCATTTGAATAAGAAATTGTTTCCAAACACAATTGCTTATCCAACTTAAAGAAGCAAAAAGCACTTAACAATTTATTTTGCAGCTTATCAATATGTTGCTTTCAGTTAGCTTTGGAATAAGCGCAAATTCAATAAGCAGTTCCAAAAAGGGCCTTAGAACAATAGGCAAAGTTTATGAATGTTACAACTTGCTCCTGCTAAATGAGTTACTATTTGTCAATGCACCATAGACGGCTGATATACAGAACATCAATTGTCTGAACAGAGATCAGAATGAAAACTTATGAAATTGAGAGTGACAAGCATACATTTTCATGGCGAGCAACAAGTTCACGGTTTTCACTATGCATTGTCTCAACTGTGAGAACATGAGATGCCAGTTGTTTTCTCAGTACCTGCAAAAGATTTATAAACATAAGTTGATAAATATGCAGCAGAACTTCCTGATGCAAAGGATCTTAAGAAAAAAATCTACCGTATTAGAACGCTGAAGGCTGCGAATATCATCAAGTGAAACTGGACCATCGGTGGCACCAATGCCAATACCTTTTGTCCTCTTGCTTTCTAAGCCAAGGTCCTCTGTAAACCAATAAGTGCATATGCATGTCAAAAACATTTGTGAGAAGTATAGCATATAATGTATGAATGTGAAGGCTAAATGAAAGGTGGCAGTCACATGAGACAATGAATCTCCAGATAAGCATTAAGTATGGGTGTATATGAATGTCAGGACACCATAATGTGTCCTCTGAACAACAAATCCAATAACCACATTTGATTAGTCATGTTTCTTTCTTTGACACTATAATAACAATTCACAAAGAGACAAACAAATGAAGTCAAGATTCATATAATCTGAAAGTCATTAAGCATTTCCAAGAAAAGCTACAGAATACAACAGGAAACATAATTATGCAAATGGTAGAGAAAGACCTAGAAGAACATTGCAAATGCAAGGCTCTCATAGGTAGAGAGAAGCTAAACCAGACTAGTTCATGTCTAACAGAATAAGCTTTAAAAATAAGAAAGTGATATATCTTGAAGGACTTTTACCTGCTTTTCTCTTTAAGATTGCACCATTCTTTGGGCATATTGGCTTGCAAACTTCTCGATATACAAATGCATAAGCCATGTCTATAGCATGCAAAGAAATAAAGAATAAAAAATGCAACTTAACAGAACCGGCACGAATAGAATAAGATTAAGACATGCAGTTCTGTAGCATTAAAAAATTCTGCAGAAAATGCAATGAGGAATAATGATAAACTAGACCATAGAAAATAAAATCACATAACAATATTAGGACATATGCTTATTCAGGACTAATTTTCCATGGCATAGAACCTATAGGTGTACATAATTTCTTTTAAAAAAACATTTCTCCAACAAAATTTCCAATACCCTGAAACCATAAAAGAGAAGAATATATCATACAAAACACATATATCAGAGTGTAGTAGTGCATTCAAACATAGAAAACTCTAAAAGTAAATATTAGAACTTGGGAGAATCTATTATGATAAGCTGTTCGTTCTTTTCATTGTAGATAATTGAAATGATGTTGTTCTCTGCAAAACAGCCAAAACGGATAGATACAAGATGCCCATGTTGCTTCTATAGAGAAATCATGATTCTCAACTCATTGACAAATAACAAATACTTGGCATGAAGCAAGCAGTTTATACTTTATTGAGTAGAACACTATGACCTCTTTGAGTTTGAGCTTTCTTACCTAACTGACATTTAGAGTAATTTTTTTCTTGAATCCACATGGTAGGTCAACTAAACAATCTAAACCTAGAACTTCAACTAAAAGATTATAAGAAGGCTCTAATTGAAGAAATTGATACCAAAGCATCAATGGAATGTCAAATTCCAATTCCAAACTTCCCCATTAGTTAGAAATAAATTTCCAATTCAATAAGTATGAACGCCAGTATGCAAAGCATGGCAATTGACCCTTGTATACTATTACAAAGCACAAGAAAATCATAGATGCAACCAGTTAACATAGTAAGAAACCCTTTATCATAAATCAATAGGAAGAAGAAAAGTCCATCAATACATAGAAAGGTTAAAGACTACCTTGATGAGGAGGAGCGACAAATGATATAATATCACCATGGTGTAGCCTCAACTCAGAAGAATGTTTCCTTAACTTCTTCCAGTTAAGAAAGGTTCCATTTGTGCTGAACGAGACGAAAATGCCAAAAGCCTTAGGATAAATATATCCATTAGGAAAAAAGACAGAAACAAAACCACCCACTTCCATTTTATAACTAACCTAGTATCTTTCAAAAAAGCTGGAACACAGGAATCAGGTGATACTTCGTCATCACAAGAAGCTACTTTCTCCCTGAAAATCCTGCAATGATTTGCACTGATTGGAACAGCAGTAATCTGGAAACGTGGGTCCTCCACTAGTCGTCCAATACAGTGCTCATCCGCATTTAAGATAATGTTCATTCCCTGTTGCCAAACAGCACATGATGAAACTTATGAAGAATCTGGAACGCAAAAAGTTGATTATGTCGCACAAAAAACATTATTTAAATATTACAAAAACTTAAATATCCAGACTTATTACAGTACAATTGCATACAATTGCATACAATTGCTTATTGCCGCACTTTAAACAGACAAATTCCACTAATGATTGTATGTAGGTGCCGAGTTCAGGAAGACTGCACTAGTGTACTTCCTAAAAACCACCTAAACACCAACATTTCACGAATTTTCGACTTTTAAGTACAAACTCTTGCACCAATCGCCGAAGAGAAAATAATCTCCAAATAAAACAATAAAACAAGAGGATGCGGACAACGCCAACAACAGTGTCATCCAGATTCTCGTTTCATACCTGAGGGCGTTGGCGTGCATTTTTGGATATGGCAGTTAGGACCGCCCAGACGCCCGGGTCGGGATTCTGGATGGGATTATCAGCGAATTTGCGTGCAATGGACTTGATCTCCTCGTGCGCTGTCATAGACGGCTTCGGAGTCTTCGGGCTGATCTCCAATGCCGCCGCAGCCACCGGCGTCTTTGTTTCCTCCCTCGCCGCCTTCTTCGTCTCCCCCTCCGGAGAGTATTCGGCAGCCATTTTCCCGACGCAGACGAACGAGTTACTGCGGCGGCGACGGTGGCGGTGGTGGTCGGAGGAGGGGCGGAAGCGACGATGTCGAAGATAGGGCGGGAGCGGGCACGGGCGGCCTCGCTCTAGAAGTGAACTGTCCGGCGGGAAATTTGCAGATTCCACCCAACGTTCACGCAAACATCTATTTATTTAAACTGTATTTACTGTAAGTTTATTTTTTACTCCACGTATTAACTGTGTATAATAATATTTATTAAATAATTTTAATATTTTATATCAAAAATTTACAATATAAATCATGTAATGTCTTAAAAAGTGTGAATCTCATATTATTTCTTAAATCATATTCTAAAAAATTTACAAATGACAATAAAGAAAAAGAAACATCTAAATTTGAGTCATATGCAGCGATAACAAATTCAACAGTAATGATAATAATAAGAGCAATTGAAAGGAAATTAATGCTCACGTTGACAACAGTAGAAACATGAGAACTACTTAGATGGAGAATAAGCAAAATGCAACAAAGGTAAACATGTGAAGTGGATGTAAAAGCAAAACCTAATATTTTTTTCCCAACAAAATTTCATAAAATGAAGATAAGTAAATTTGAAAAAATCTACTATTTATATTATCAAAAAAATTTAAAAAAATTTCCAAATTAACGTTTTGCCCAAAAATCTCCAAAACCAAAAAATTTTCCTAAGTTTCTTTTTCTATATTTTCCAAAGGTATACAAACTCCCCTTTCAAGTCTTCTAAATAACTCAAGAGCAAATAAAAGTGATTAATAAAAATGAATAAACTCACAATTAAGACGAAACCAACATTTTTATCATAAAATAATATTATATATTTAAAAAGGGAAAATACTTTCTAATAATATTACTAAAATTGGTTTTTCTAGTAACATCATAATTCAATGGTCTAGATTAAATTTAGATTATTTAAAATTTTCAAATAACTCATCTAACCAGTATAACATTGGTTTCTCTCCTTGTATATACCACAACATCTATTATCTAGTTGGTATTCTTGAATTTACACATATCAAACATTATATTTGATGACCTATATAATAATCTATTTCTCTCTACATTTATTAGTCAAGAAGTCGTAAATGTTCTTATTAAAATTCTCTCACAACACATCACCACCTTCTTGAATCTTTCCTTTATTGTCCATTGAATCTCTCATCAATCTTCGTCTATAGTATATATATAAGAAAATAATTTAAAATTAGATAACACTAGAAAAATAACTGTTACCAAGAGAATTAACTTCCATTCAAAAAAATTGTAATAAAAAAAGCCCAATAGTTTTCGAATAATTGGATCTGTCCCGGATCGGGTATTCGGATCCCTTTTCGATGACCCGGAAACGAAGGGAACATTCCACACCACAGGCCGCGGTTCGCATCACCACACACCAGAAGCCTTGGAGAAGCGCAGGGCGGCGACCGGGAGGATCGAGAAGAGGGAAGAGATCGGAGAGAACCCCATTCCGTCGATGGCGTCATCGTCAGGGGCGGTGCCATTCTGGAGGGCGGCGGGCATGACCTACATCACCTACTCCAACATCTGCGCCTCCCTTGTCCGGGGCTGCCTCAAGGAGCCCTACAAGTCCGAGGTCGTCGCCAGGGAAAAGGTCCACTTCTCCATCTCCAAGTGGGTCGATGGGAAGGCCGAGAAGCCCGGTGAGAAACCCCTCCCCCACCCCAACACACACAAATTTCCCTTCTTTCTGCGAATTGCTTGGTTTTGTGCTTCTTCGTTGCTTGGGTTTTTTTCGTGACCTTTCGGATCTTAGGGCTGAATGGTTTTTATCATTGATTGATTTAAGGTAGATTTGAGATGAGGGGAGATGGGTTTTGCTTTGAACACCCGAAAATTGGTGTTTGTGCACTTTACTGGAGATGGAATCAGAGAAAGTGAATTCTTCCTTTGGTAATTATCAGACATTAGACTATTAGCGAGTCCGTTGATTCTGTCCCAAATTTTTTTATCAAGCGAGCTTTATAGAAGTGAAGTGCCATATATTTTCAAAGAGGTAATTAGAATGGAAGTTATTAAGGTGTCAAGGTGGTAGGGCTGGGGCTGGATCACTAATCAATATTGTAAATATGCAATATACGATATTTTGACAACAAATAAGTAAATATAATGTATAAATGTCACCGCTTAACTAGAACCAAAAGTCAACGACACTCATTAATCAAAAAAAAGTCCAATTATCCAAATCTAACTAAAATCCTTAAAAAAACATTAATGTGATACCTTAGTGGTTGAGAGATATTTCATTAAAACTTATGGTCTCAAATTCAAAACTTCTCTAATATGGTAAAATTATCTCAATGTAATATTTGTCAAAAAAAAACTAAAAGCCTTAAAAGCTCTAATAACACGATGGAATTTTGTTGGATCCATTACTGAATCCGAAAAAAGACCTTTTGTTAAGGTCCTTATTGATCATTATTATCATTAGAGTCACTGTTTGAAGAGAAGTGCATCTATGAGATTCAATGTTAGTTAATTACATGTGGTATTTTATTCAAAAGATGTCTTCTTCTAGATTTTGGTCATTTATAATTGGCTAAACTTTAATGATTTGTGTTAAATAAATAAAAGAGTTTTGTTGAACAAGTTCGATATGTAAACTCTTAGTCTTTTTGCAGATAATTTATTGTATTTGTACATGAGTTTGGAAAAGACAGGGAGGCCTGGATATTGGGTGTTTTGCCCTTCTTATACAATTGGCTATTATTACACAAAAGAAACCAAAGTCAGAGGGAGTGAACTCTTGTTATTAGGAATGAATTTTTTTCCACAACCAAAGAGTAAAAACATGCTTTTCCATTAACATAGATGGTATGGAGAGATGCCTCCTTAATTTTACATGTGTGTGCGTGTGTAGCTTGGATGAAAGATGTTTGTAATTTGTGGTTAATAAAAAGTAGCAATGTTGACTTAAAATAAAATCTCTTAGTCAAAATGAAGATGGTGGAATGGATAAGTGGTGATTTATCATACATTCTTCTGACAGAATAAAATACGATTCCAACTCTCAGTGAAATCATGAAAAAATGGTTTTCTTTAGTCAATCGCAATTGCGGAAAGCAGAAGATTTACATGCAAGTATACAACTGTTTAGGATGCTTTTATTCAAAAGTGCAACTGTATGGGATATTCAATTCATGTAGAAGCAGACAGGAAGAATGAAAAATAGATCAGGGAGATGAAATCGTAATTGGACATGGTAGAAAATGACTCAAGGCTATGACATATCACATAACCAAAGAAACTAATTTGTACACAGCTAAATAATTGTTGAAAATTGGTTGGTATTGTGCAGTTTTTTTTACCACATTTTGATTCAGTTCCATAGCAATTTATTCCCATGGTAGTAACATAACATTTTTTTTTTAGTACCTTTTTCTTTTTTCGCCAGCATGCATCTTTAGAAAAGAAGTTACACTAGCTATGGCTGTTACCATTGATCGACATTATTAAATTAAATTGCTTATTTTAGGACCCTTCCCAATTCCCACATCAAGTCCAATGAGGCAGAGCTTTGTGAATAATTGAGTGACTTTGAAATGGAAGAATTTCAAAATGATTAAATTTTGTTGATAAAGTTTGATTTGTTAAGAGAGCCAATGTTTGATGTAGATAATCAATGAGGGATCGGTTATAGCCTTTGTATTTTGGTGTCTTCATAAAGTATACAATTAATGGTGCTTTCTTGCTTAGGCATTTGTTACGTCTAACCATATATTAATGTGATAAAGTCACGGTGTTTTGAGCTCTTTGTTTTTCAATTTGACCTTTACATGTTTTTACTTTTTTAACCTTTAACTTATTGTATTGTATGGTGTTATATTTTTTTTTTTTTTGAAAATGATAAGGAAGATTGTTATTATTAACAATCAACCGAATACAATAACAGTTGATCAAGAATGGCCAACCTGTCCACTTGTCCAGCAACCCATTGGAATATCGATAGTAGGCACAACCCCAAAAAACACACGATTCTAGTGTTCCCTAGGACAGCAAGAATGGCCAACCTGTCCACTTGTCCAGCAACCCATTGGAATATCGATAGTAGGCACAACCCCAAAAAACACACGATTCTAGTGTTCCCTAGGACAGCAAGAATGGCCAACCTGTCCACTTGTCCAGCAACCCATTGGAATATCGATAGTAGGCACAACCCCAAAAAACACACGATTCTAGTGTTCCCTAGGACAGCAAGAATGGCCAACCTGTCCACTTGTCCAGCAACCCATTGGAATATCGATAGTAGGCACAACCCCAAAAAACACACGATTCTAGTGTTCCCTAGGACAGCAAGAATGGCCAACCTGTCCACTTGTCCAGCAACCCATTGGAATATCGATAGTAGGCACAACCCCAAAAAACACACGATTCTAGTGTTCCCTAGGACAGCAAGAATGGCCAACCTGTCCACTTGTCCAGCAACCCATTGGAATATCGATAGTAGGCACAACCCCAAAAAACACACGATTCTAGTGTTCCCTAGGACA